>JAEIFU010003124.1:0-32581 GCA_018904235.1 Lordiphosa stackelbergi
GCAGTAACGACAAACAGTTCCGGTTCACTAGACTCTAAAGTGATGGCGGCGCACAAGTAGGAGGAGACGAAGGGGTGGGACCAGATGATGTAGTTGGGCGCTGTTTAATGGTCAATAATGTGGCCAGAACTTGAGATTTGTCAAAAGTCTTAACTCGCGACCAAACCAAAGTGAAAGTTGTTGAACTTTAATTATGAAATTTTTCAACTAAATTAAATTTTGTACTTTGATGTAAAGCCAAAGCTAAAGAAGGCGGTTTTTTATAGAGAGGGGAGAAAGAGCTCTAAGCAAAGAAAAGTTGTGCTAAAAGCAAGTAAAATGTTTGCCTCTTTCCCAACCCAATTAAATTGTTTGTAATTTGTGTTAAAAGCATTTCAAGGATTTCAGTTTGTGGCTGCTGCTGCTGCTGCTGCTACTTCTCCTTCTGCTTATCCTCAAGCACTCGACCACAAAATGGAAAAGTAACTAAAAATTGAGTCCTTAGATTGAGATTAAGTCATCAATACCAAAAGAGAGTGGCACATGCTTGATTACAAAGGTTGCTTAAAGAGAGAATTCCTAAACTTATGCTAAGTACCCATATTTGGTGGCTTCATGCTAGGAGCCCATTTTAACTGCTCTTTGTAGACTTAAAGGATGTTGTGGCACTTGTTGCTGTAGGGTCATCTGGCCTGGTGACGTACTCAGCACATCTGCCTTCTCTTCTTAGCAAATGTCTCTCAGAGCAGCTCCCAAATGTCTTAGAGAGCCGAGAGAACGGAAAACGTCAACTTATAGTAAATCAGCGATGGCCAGCGAGAGCGAGAGCGAGGCAAGCGAATGAAGGCTCTCTGCTCTTTTGGTCTCAGCTTCGGCAAGCGTTCGGGTCGTGTACGTGTAAATAGTGAAATGTCTTCGCCCTCGGAGGGGGAACCACAGATCATCGTTGCACTATAACAGTGGTGTCCAAACTCACACAATAAAGCATTGCCCTTGTGTGTTATAAACGTCACGCCATTCCCACATGAGCAACAAGCAAACGAACAAATGCCTCTTGAGCAGAGCCGGCCAGCCATAGGCTATCAGAAGCCGAACTCAATTGTGTTTCTATAAAAACGCAAGCCGAACTCTTGATTCTGTGAATTATTAGCCATTAGCCTTTTTTTAGTGAACCCCGTGTATTTTGCGGAATTCCCTTTGTAGAAAGCACGTGTTTATTAGATTTGACTAAGATTTCATTGTTTCTATCATAAAAGTTATTAATAATCATTACAATGGGACGTGGAATGCTCTGAATTGCGGAGAAGCGCGATCTTATAAAAAAATTGATATTGGACGGAAAAACTTGCAGAGAAGTTTTTCTATTGGTAGGTTAATCCAATAAAATGATAAAAAACGCCTTAAACTATGGAAAAAAAGATTGCAACACGCGGACGAAAACGATCTATGACCCCACTTCATGTCAAAATACTGATTCGCCAGAGCAAGAAGGATCCCTTCAAGCCTGCTGCCCAGCTTAAAAAAGAGCTTAAAATAAATGCAGCCCAAGAAAGATACCACTTTTAAACGCGACTCACCTTACTAAGCGCATGAAGTTTGCCAGAGATCATGCAAATTGGACATCCCAACAATGGAGAGAATATTCTATGGTCAGATTAGTCCAAAGTGTTTATGTTTGGTGAAAAGGGATCCGATTATAAGTTAGACGTCCAAGGAACACAGAATACAAACCCCAGTGCACCACAAAAACCATTAAGCATGGAGGATGTAGTGTAATGGTATGGTCTTGCTTTTCCTACTATGTAGAATGTCCAATACATTGGATAAAATCATCATGGATCAGCACGTGTACGTGAATATCATGGAGAATACGAAATGCCGCTCGACATTAGCAAACAAGTGAGAAAGTCGGTCAAGCCCGACTATACGGGCCTGTTCCGAATTCCGAAAACGAGTGGAATTGTCGCAAATCGAGTTGATTGCTGTTCCGAATTCCGCAAATCGACCAGAATTGCCGTTTTTAAAAGTTGTGCCGCAGAGTCAACGGAATTAAAAGTAATTGCTATTATTTAAAGCACTAAAATAAATCCCCAAAATTATAAACTGATCAATTTAATAATGTTGAACATTTTTAAAATCGTTTAGCATCACTACTTATAATGTTTACAGCATAATTGTATTTTATAAGCATCTATAAAATATTGCGTGAAAAGCAATACCGAGCGGTCGTTTTCAAACCGAGCTGTTCTGAATTCTACCTTTCTTTTTAGTCGATTTCAACCGTCAATCGTACCTTCTAGAGATTGTTAGTCATTAGCAATATGTATCGATTGACCGAAGAAATGATAAAGATCGGATGAGGGGTTCTCAAGTTATGATCAAATAAATGAATTACCACTCCCCCCCACCTCCCCCCTCCCACCCCCTCACACCCTCTCACAGCCGCACATCTTAGAGAGAGAGAGAGAAAGAGAAACTTAGAGATAAGCGCAGCAGCATCACTGCATTCAGCTCCTACTCTATGTACAGAGTATAAATATAGTCGGGCTTGACCGACTTTCTCACTTGTTTTTTATGAAAGCATTGTTGTTTGGGGCTTAAGAAGGCAGAAGCAGAGTCCTTTATTTTGGGATGCGGCAGCAGATTTTTACTACTGAGACATACTACAGGGTGGTCCATTTAAAAAGTTGGAATTTAATTTTGCTATAAGATTTTTTCTCGGCTCGTCATTTTTCAAAGGTGTAATGTGACTGTTGGTAAATGTGGTGGTGCTGTTAAGCATACCACGAACTAGGCGACGACGATCTATAATGGTTAGCACTGGGGGATATTTCGGCTAGGACTCGTCGGATGGGAGGGATCTTTTGTCGGTTCTAGTTGTCACACACAAGAAGAAAATTGTGCTAACCGGGCCAAGAGGTGTTACAAAAATATAATGAGCCAAGTGTATGCAACGCTGGGAGTTAGGTGTTCAAACTCCCTATTACCCGCCCAACCATGTTAACACTTTTCGGCTTTATCGCGTGTTAACCCTACAGTGATGATGTTCCTCTTCAATACCCCATCCTTTTAACTCTACTCCAAATTCATTTTAACAAACTTCATTTAATAATCTTAGTTATCTTCCAAAGCAAACATTTTTTCTCTTCAAAAAAATTAACATGGCACTTCATCCAACAGGAGTCAATTGTAGCAGCTAGGTATAAGCTATATCAAGGATATGTGACTATTATGGCTACTAATTTAGGTTAAGAATCAATATGACAATAGGTTGCGAAAATATTCATAAATGCGAATTTTAGAAAATAATGGTTACTGCAAGTTTGTGTTACCTTTGTATTAGAATTAATTGGTTGCCTTACTCGAGTCCATCTCTGCATGCAGGCCTGTTGCAACGACGCTCCAACCTGGGTTTTGAAAATGTGATTAAAAAAAACAAAATTGCAGCACTCAAAATTTAAACTTAGAAAAGAAAACAGTCAATCATATGTCCTTTTGTTAGAGCTTATTTCTTGCTCCGCTTGATGAGGTATGAGGGCGCCTGTCCGAATCCAGAATGGATGTTTCGTTATAGCCGGGGCCGACTGTACCGCCTATTTCCACGATTCTCCAAACTTAAAGCGCTTTAAAGTTAAATTGGATTAAGATGCGTAAGACGGCCAGACTCTTTTCAAGATGTATAAGCCGTTTAGGGGGCGCCCTGATATCAAATTAAAAAATGGAAAATTCCCATTCAGCCGTTAGGTTACGTCACCATATATTACCTTTTCGGGTCTCAAAAATGCGAATTTTTCTATTGACGGGTTGTGTACCGATAATGCAGCGACTTATGAAGGTGCGTTTCAAATACTTCACGGGGATTTTATACGTATGTGCGCACTCTGCCTGATGAACAAAAATTTCATACTCTGTTTACCTTTGGGGTTATGAAAATTTCTATTATTTTTGTTTCTTGGATCCAGCACTGGGCACTTTTAATAAACTGGTCTTCCCACTGGTGCAGTTTTATTTGTACCCCTTTTCAGGCACTGCGATAACACCTTTTATTTATTAAACTGGTGGCCACTTAGCCATGTGGAGTGATCCACGTGTTTTATTTCGCTAAATCGGTACGGTCTTAGTTAAAGGAACTGACCTTGCACAACGAATGTAAATTTTCGACTGACTCGTTTGATCTGAGCATCGGTTCCGCCAAAAGTGCATTTGCTACGAATTCAGCAACGCAGTGGTATTGGTAAGATTAACCAAAGCTCTCAATCAGACCACGCTTGACGATTGCGGTCTGCTTATCTGCATATACACTGCTGAGCATAAAAATATGTACGACTGTGGACATTAATAAAATGGACCGTCAAATTATGAATAGCTCAAATTCCAAACACTAGATAAACCACCCTGTATTTTGTGCATTTGTATTCGATTTCACGCGGCCGTAAGCTCATTCTAGTCAACCCTGATCTATAAAGTCTGAAATTATAAGTTAAACGATTTATACAAAAAAGTGTTGCCTACTTTTCGGTCTGTCCTTAAGAAACACAACTTTATCTCAAAATCCATAGGCAAATTGCACTTAAAACAGAAAAATAGAATATCAAAAAAAAATCAATAAATAAATAAGAGCAGAAAATTTCCAATTTTAAAGCAATTTCTCTTCAAATTCCAAGTCAAAAATGTATATTTCATGAATACACAACAACAATTTGCCAGGCGCACTTCTCTATGCAAAATGAAATTTCTTTTCAATTTCGAAATCAAATTGCTTGAGTTGAATGTTTGAGGGTCAAAGGGGGGGCGGGGGCAGATGCTGCTGCTGCTGCTGCTGTTGATGCTGGCCTTCAATTGTCAACTTTTGTGACAGCAGCAGCAGCAAAAGTTCCAGTTACAGTTGTTGTCCCCATCTCAGGCATACAGTATGTGTGCATATGCTGCAGGCTTCAGTTTTCACACCTTACTAAAAAAAAAAAAAAAAGCCTAGATTTTGAGGATTTATTTACTGTTTTGTTTTTGTTGACACCAGAAAAAAATCTGCCAAACATTTATTTTTGCTTTTAAGATGGGGAAAATGAAGCTATTGCTTTCAAATTATAAAATTCTATGGAATTAAATTCAAATAAAATTTGTGCTGATAAAGTTCTGTCCACACACACACACACTCTCCCCTTATCGGGACGAATGGCACCTAGCTTTTTTCTCTCTCTCTTTTTTTCTATTAAGCCAAACTAACTCAAAGCAGTCCTAATTTTTATGGTAACTTTTTTCCCCCAGCTCCACGCCTGCCTTTTAATAGATAAAAAACAGTCTCGAGTTGGCCACGGCCATCCAACCACACTTGGCCACGGTATGACTAATGCTTTGGCTTTGGCTCTCCCCCTCCCCCTCTGTCTCTCATTTTTTGCCGATAGTAGGATATTTTTGTACCAAGTTGTGTGCAAGTGTGCGAGTGAGCGCGTCATATGGGCTTTTCTATATATATTCTTAACACTCGGCAACAAAATCAAATTTTCGACCCTTGATCAATTTTGTTGTTGTTGCTGTTTTCTTTTTTTTATCAAATTTGGTTTGGTTAGTCGCAGGTGTTTACTTATTTAGTTCCTCCTAATGGCTGAGAATTCAATTTCCTGTGCTCTCAGAGTCAGCATTTCAATTTGACGTCTAAAATGCTTTAGAAATTCAAAACAATTTTTAATCATACACAGCGGGTGAAATTTGCTGTGTTTGTGTTGTGGGATTTACTTAGAAATATATTGTGAAACAACAAAATGTGATTGCACTTTTATCAAAATTTTTATTCATTCTCTTGAAGCAGAAATTTTGTTTTAGTTTTAAACTTTTCATTTAACTATAAAATTGAATTGATTTTCAAGCAAATTTGTGTATGTTTTGGGCCTTGAATGTTGCCAAAAAGCATTTCAAAAATCCAGAGCCAACAATGACAACTGAAACTAAACGGTCCACGAAGCAGTTGATCAAAAGCCGAAAATTTATAGTCCTATTTAGTCGATTTTTCATCAAATTTGGGCAAATTATGCCTGGAACTTAGCTTGACTAAATTGAATTGCCTAACTGACCGTTGACTGCCACACAGCCTAAACCATAAAACATAAGAATTTGACATTATTGGAGGAGAGAAAGTAATAGGAAACATACAAATTATATCTTTATCGATCAATAAAATCCTTAATTTGTCCTACGAAAACCAACTAATGGGATACCTTTTAGAGTCAATAAACAAAATCGTTGGAGAATTTTAAGATACGAACGAATTTTATTTGGATGATGAGGTTATGAAGAAGAAATATCCATAGATATATAACTAATATTTTGGATGGTTGCTTTTATGCATCCAAAATAAAACTTCATTTTATTTTTAATTTTTCTCCTACGCTTTTCGGTTGCATTTTGCTCCATTTTATCAGGAATTCTGCACTTATTTGATTACATTAATATACAAACAAAAATTACAATGAATTTTATACATACCTTATACCTACCTTATATATCACCTGTTCCTTATACCACCGTCGTTACATTTGTCTGTCGTCCCATTGCATTTCTTTTGTTTTGTAGTACAGTCCGCTCTCCCCGCTGTTGAATCCGAAAACTTTCCAGTGTCAGTCTTTTTTCTCTCTCTCTCTCTCATTTCTATGTCCAGCACTTTAACATTATTGAAATCAGCTGAGAGTCCAGATGTTGTCAAGTGTTGCGCTATTGCTGTGGTTGTTTTGTTGTTTTTCGCATATATTTTATGCTATCCGCTATCCTAGTCGCCGTCGCAAACCTCTCCCTCTTTTCCCTTATATGCTATTTCGTACATAACGTTCTGTTGTTGTTCTTTCGTTATTTTGTCTTTTGTGTTTGTAAACAGTTTTCTTGTTTTAGATTTGAATGTTGTCTCGATATCATTTTTGCAATTGTCCGTTTGCATGTTAATTTCTACACTGATGAACTGTGTCTTTTCGCTCTTGTCTCTGTTTCCGGGTCGTGTTCGTTATTAGTTTTTTAATCAGCTGGTCAGGATATTATCTATTATTATTTTTATTGTTTTAAGTTTAATGTATATTTTGGGTGTATGATTTGTTTATCATATTCTTTGCTGTTTTCGTTTTCTGGGATATGGAAAGATTTGAGAGAAATCTCATTATTCTCCCTGAAGCTATGGTTTTTGTGTATCTCTTCTTCTTCTTCTAGTTCCGATCCCGTGTGGGACATAGGGTATCAACCACTCCTCTCTTCCAACGAACTCTGTTGTTGGCCGTTGCTTTCAGTTCTCTCCAGGTCTTCCCGATGCTTCCCGCTTCTCTACCAACAGTCCTCCTCCAAGTTTCTTTGGGTCTGCCTGGTGTCCGGCCTAATCCATCCAGTGGGTTCCACTCCATTGCCTTCTTGGCGATATTGCTCTCACATTTACGCAATGTATGCCCTATCCACCTCCATTTCATTCAGCGTATTATGGTGTCGACACTCTCCATATTTGCGCGTTTTAATAGCTCGGAGATCCGTATTCTGTCAGGCCAGAAAATACAAAATATCCGACGCAGGCATCGGTTCACGAATGTTTGAATTTTGGACACTATGGAAGTTGTCATTTTCCAAGTGGAGGAACCGTATAGGAGCACTGGCATTATGTTAGACTTGAAAAGCCTTATTTTGAGCCAGCTTTCTGAAGGCGCGACTCCACATCGAGCTCTGTACCTCCATCCACAGCGACTACGCTGCCCAGGTAGTTGAATTGCTGGACTTGTTCAATGGGCTGATCATCCAAAACCAGCGATTGGGATTGCCCGGAACGAAGGCTAAGCGATTTAGTTTTGGAGCTATTGATTTTTAGACCTGGCGATTTAGATGAGGTGCCAAGTTCGGCTAACGCACTTGCCAGGTCGCTTAGCCTATTTGCCAGAAGGCATAAATCGTCTGCATAGTCCAGATGCCGCAATGTGGTTGTCTGATACCGCTGTTGTTGGGTGCTGGTCGAATAGTGGAGAATACATCTGCAACCACCACTATAAACAGGATGGGAGACAGAGCACAACCCTGTCGAACGCCGCTGAGGACTGGGAAAGGCTGCGAGAGCTTTCCGCCATGAAGCACTCTGCACTGGGCGCTGTCGTATGTCCCTGATGAGGGATATAAGTTTTTCCGGTATCCCCCTCCTTCGCAACCCTTGCCAGATGCACTCCCGCTTGCTGTCGAAGGCCTTCGCGAAGTCTACGAAAGCCAGTGAAGGTCCGCTCTGTATTCCGTGCATTGCTCGATCAGGATGCGGACAGTGTTTATATGATCCGTGCATGAGGAACCTTTTCTGAAACCTGTTTGCTCTTCGCCTATGGTGTCCATTTGTGTATCACTTGAACTTTAATTTTCCGTCGTCTCTTTTTATTTCCGTGTCACCGTAGCATATTCTGATGTCCTTCTCTACTTCCATTGTGAACTGAATCCGTGTTTCTAGTATAGTCCCATCGTCTTTTTTCCTAATTATGCAAACTATATCATCCACATATTTTGTTAGGTGTTCGATTTCTGTGTGTTTCTTCTATAAAATTGCCATTGCATCGTCAAAAATTTTGTCCAGTATAATATTTGCAATGGTCGGTGAGATCGGAATGCCCATAAGCATATTATATTGTATATCTATCAAAAATAATGTCATATGCCACATAATTTAATTCCGTTAATATGAAGTCAAGAATTTCATTAAATCTAGTCTTTGGTATCTTCATGTCTGTCCATTTGTTACTACTTCGAAAGATAGCAAACTTCGTGTGTGCAAATGTTGGTGTTTGATAATTTTTCCTTCAATTGTACTGCATTTTGTATATTGTAATTCTCGGAAACAATGTTCCTAAGAATACCACCCAAAAATTTTGCCAACTTGGGAGCAGGGTATACTTTGTGAGGCAGCTATCGGTCTTAGAGGTGTATCTTGTTTGTGGATTTGCGGCAGTCCATACATCCATTTTCTTCGTAGAAGTAAGAAGATGAATTTGCCGACAAAGTCGGATTAGCCACACCATTTATAACTCAAGAACGACTGAACCGTTTTTAATGATCTCTGATTTGTTGGATTCGTCTACGCCCCGAATAGCAAAATACCAATTAATATATATTTAAATGGTCCAAAAGACCGCGAAATTTGTAAATTTTTCTTGCGAATTTATATTAATATTAAGATTTGATGGCAATTGTAGACAGGTAAATAGGATGTGAAGGTCATTCGTACCAAAAAAAATTGCAAAAATTTGCAATATTCAACTATAAGTTAAGATTCGCGTGAAGATGGGTAAATAGCAGGTGTAGATAATTGGTCCAGAAAAACTTGAAATTTTCAGAATTGTATAATAGGATGAGTAATTTATTTTTTTTTTTTTTAAGTTGTACAGTGAACGCTTCGCTTAAGGTGAACAAAATAAATTAATCTATGCATGACTTTCAGCCGTTAGCCTTTTAATTTAACAAATAAAGTTTAGTTTAGTACAATGCTAAAGAATTCTTATAATTTAGTGCTTAGTCACATTAGACAATTAAGAAGACGTTGGACATAATTACAATTATACAGAACAATTTTCTTTCCAATACTCCCATGATAATTTTAGGAACCTGACTAAATTCGTCGAACCGCTGGCGCTTGAACAGTTAGGCACATCAATTAAGGAGCTTGTATATAAGATGGCTTGGCCATGAACTCCTGTAGTACAGGAAATCTTTCCAGAAAATGCTGGATATCTTCAGATTCTTCTGTATTGCATAGGGGGCACTTGCTGGTAACTGTTTCCCTAGAGCAAAAACATACCATTCAAAAAGAACCTTGAAAATATAATTGACAAGTTGTCCAAAAGAGAACAGGGCGGCATTTCCAAAGCAAGTACATAGTCTGGTGTTGTAGTTGGCAGGTTTAAAATTTTTTTCAAAAAGAAGAGCTGAAAATTATTGACCATAAGTTTGTATAGACCTACATACGGCATTGTAGACTTTCCATTTGGAATTTGCTGGTAAATTACTATTATAAACATATTCACACCAGGACACATTTATGCTTGTTTTGGCTAGCTCTGTACGCTTCTGGACGTGTTTTTGAAATGCTAGCAAGACTATATCTCACAGGATCATTTCTGTAGTCAGTCTTCACTTACTTTCACACTAACTGAATTGTATATTGAGTTTCGAGTATCATGAAACGGGTAAATACACTGTAGATAGTTTTAAAAAACATTGGCGGAAAATTTACAAAATTTTCGTATAAGTTTAGATTATCATGAACAATGGTAAATACATATATGCATAGATGGTGCACCGATTCGAATTCTCTTCTTAGGGTTTATGTGCGGCCATAATTCAAGTTTGAATTCGACGCCCAATGTTAAGAAAAATTTCTGTATTTAATTTCGGTTTTACGACAAGGTATTAAAGTTGTCGTCCAATGTGGGGTTCACTATTACAACACTTCAATTTGGTGTTTAAGACACTTTTGTGCCTTATATGAGGCTTTAGTTCAAGTTGGAGATCTACGTAGTGAATTAAGCGTCCAATGTGAGGCTCAAGTTTTAGTTTTCATTATTTTCGCACCCTTAATTTGTGTTTTGAGAAATTTTGGTGCCTTATTTGAGGTTTTAATTTAAGTTGGGGGCCAACGTAATGAACTTGGCGCCCAATGTGAGGCTCAAATTTAAGTTTTTATTATTTAAGCGCTCTCAATTTCTTTATTAAAAAATATGTTGTTGTCTTTAATTTCATTTTTAGGACAACGTAATTCGGCGACCATTAAAGCTGTCTTCATTTACTAAGAACCTTAGAGATCGATGACCTAGTGGACGATTTAGTTTAATAATTTGAATCTTGACCTTTTATTGCGTCACCCTTTATATACAAGAAGGACTGTTCACTCTTAGTGGGACTTATTTTTATGACAGATTCCTTGATTTTGAGTTCCATTTCACAATTTTGGTGTCAAATGCTCGGCTCTGAACTTAAATAGTGAATATTTTCTTGCATAATTTGAGTTTTTTACATAAGTTACATAAATGCCACATTAATTTTCAAGCTTACCGCTTTTATTTATTTCCAAATTTAAAGACAACATCATTTTGGCGCCCAAGGTGGGGGGCTTTAAATCAAGGTAGTAATTTTGACGCTCAATGTGGGCTTAAATTGAAGGGTTTCATCTAGTTTGAGGCTTAAATTCTAGTTTATTGTTCTCCTCTTTTGAATTGAAAGCTGGAAGTGAAAATGGCTTCGAGTTTGTAATCTTTTTTGGTTCGTTTTTGTTTTAAGAGAGTAAGTTTGAAATGTTAAAAGTTCTTATCATGAAGTTTAAAATGTTGCCTTTCATTTTAAACCATTCTGTGGCCTCCTGTGTAGGAGGGTTTAGGAAATTTGCAAGTTTAATTCAAACTCAAGAAGCTCTATTGAATGCTCTTTGAACTTTGGCGCACAATATTTAAGAACAAGGCGTTAAACTTGTTTACAATTCCAGTTTGAAGCCTTACGTAGAGACTGAACTTCAAGTTGAAATTTAATATTTATAATTTCCAAGGGTAAAGTGGGACTTAAGGTGCAAGTAGAGTTTGTATTCTCTTTAGTCATTTTGTATATTTTGGCGCCCAATGTGGGGCTCTAAATTCAAATTTTATCTTAATAAAAGTTTTTGATTTGAAAAAACCTTACTTTAATCAAATATGTGTTTCTTTCCTGAATAAATAAAATTCTTAATACTGTCACAAATGTTCTCAACATTTTTGCGGAAATGAAAGTTTAGAAGCGTATATTTTAATGCCAAATGGTTACCAAATTCCTCTAAATTCCTGCTGCAAATTGAACAATTCATAGACAACAACAAAAGGCAAAGCTTATTGCAAAATCACATCCGTATGACAATAATAACCAATAACAATAACCCCGGACCAATTGGTCAATGTTAATGAGCAGCTCTCAGACGTGTTTGTCATGGCAAAGCGCCACTTTGCTTATTTTGTTGTTGTTTATTTATTTTTATTGTAAATTGCGCACCTGACAACCCCACTTGGAGATTAGAAGAGTAACAAATTTCTAATCTCAGCTGATGCCTGATTACACATATTTGTGTAAAATTCAAATATGCCAAGTTGTTGGTCCAAAGCATATTTATTTATGCCAAGTCATGCGAAATTATTCTCAGAACCTGGCCCAATTTTGCTCCGCATGTTTGTGTTTGCCATCCGTGTTGTCAGAGACAGGGACAAGGACAACAAACAAACTAAATGACAAATCAAATTAGCGTAGAAGACACCGTCAGAACAGATGGAGACGAAGGGAGGAGACGTGGTGAAGCGGAAGGCAACATCAATTAATGTTTCCAACAACAAATTGAAACAAATTGCAACTGAAGTCGGGCAAATAAAGAAAACAAGAAAATGAAAATTAAGCTCGCATTGACTAAGAAGGTGCAATAATTTCTAATAAAAGAGTGGAAAATGGAAAATAATAGCCCCATCAATAAAATTGATATTTCTGAAAAGTGATTTGCAATTTTACAAAAAAAAAAAATTTTAATATTGAAAACGATACACAATATGTCTACGATTTAATGTCTCCGAGACAATTTTGAACCGAATTTATCCCCATTCGAACCGAGAGGTCTGAGGTACAAACAAACAAATGTCGATATTTTAGTGTTAAGGTATTTCTAAGACAGAGACGATAAAAGATGACAAAACGGAGAGTAAAACGCAGTAGATAGTAAAAGATGGACGAAGACGAAGAAACGGTGTAAATAAAATGGACTAGAGATAGTAGTAGACAAACAAAGACATATAAGAACCCATATCGACAAACCGTGAAGAAACAAACCCGTATAGAGACACTGTAAATAGACAACCGTGTGTAACCGGCCTCGGTTGGTTTGCAAAACGCTCGAAAAATTCGCCAGAGTCTCAGAACTTCAAGAAATTTAATTTTCTTATTTGAAAATCGAGTTGGAAGGTTTGTGTTCATGCCAATGGTCCATCTGTATCAAATCCATAAACAGGGTTGCCATTTCTCACAAAAAATATTCCCCGTCTTCTAGTTATGAGTGAATTTGATGTTTAAATGAAATTTTTTGATTGTGTTGTATGTTTTCCGATGCATTTTGAAATTATAATTCAATTTTAAGTCAGATTCTTTAAAAATAAAAAAAAAAAATAATAAAATGTAACTTGGCAACCCATAGCGCTTGATGGTACCCATGTTGGTACAAAGATGGCGACTCCATAAGTAAAGGGCGCTTTATACAGAGTGGTCCCCATCCATATTAAAAACAAATATCCAAAGTGGTGAGTCCCCGACTCAAAAAAAAAAAAACATTTTACAAAAAAACTCAATTTGTGGATTAATTCGTGAAGCGAATGGGTTGGAATTTGGCTGGAGGAGAGACTGAGCTTTTCACAGTAGTTTTATCTTATACTGAAAGGGCAGTACTAAGATCGGCTTTTAGAAAATTCTGCCTTTTTTGTTTTTAATCCGATTAAGTTTAAACTCATTTTGTAAAATCTATATGTAAATTCAACAATAACTGCATACCAAACTCCAGGAAAATTCACCCCCCTGGGTGGAAAGTGGGTGGTCAAGGTTGTAAGGGCGAAAAATTAGTTGCCAGCGATTTGCTCCAAACTCATTTTCAAAGTTACACATAATAAAATATAGGAAACGTGACTTTAAAATTTTGGAAAATCTATCCATTAAGTCGGAAAATTCACGGAAAACTGTTGTATGAAACTTTTTTGTTTATTATCCCATCAGATTCAAACTAATTTTCAAAGATCTTTATAAAAATTCAACAATAACTTTGTACCAATTTTCCGGAAAATTTCACCCGTCAAAGTTGGAAAAGCATCGGAAAGTTTGTATGGTAAGCATTTTTTTTTTCATCCGATTGACTTGCAATATGGTATGGAAAATGTCCGGAAAATTCTGCGAGGAAAAAACTATTTTTCACCTGATTGGCTGAAAACTCGGTTTGTGAGTATAGTTGGTGACATAAACTGAGATGTGACTTTCCGATGTTGGAAAATTTGACCCAAAGGTCGGAAAACTCTGCATGCAAAAAACTATTTTTCACCCGATTGACTTGAAATTCGGTTTGAAGCGATAGAATAGGAAATACTTTGTGATTGAAATAACGGCTTCTTTTCTGAATTGACCGCACTTTTGAAATCGATTGGCTACATATGTAAAAAATCAGCTGAGTTTTGGTTTCGTTACGATCGCAAAAAGTGCTTAGTTCTTCAATACAAATATGATTGGCTCAACGTAAAGGAATCATTTATATTGAAATGTACAAATAAGGTATCTCAAAAGACGGCGGAAAGTGCTCATCGTGGACGTCCAAAGCTTGATTTTGAGGAGTCTTCAGCGAGAACAAAGCGTCGGCGTATAGCTCAGCTCGCCGAAATAGATGAGTCCGCTGTAAATGCTTTACGGAGTGAACATCAAGGGCAAAAATGTTTGGGAGCAGATCCTCTTGAAGTAATTTCTCTCATAATGGATGCCTCCATGTCGAAGAACCAATATTTGCTAATAAGAACTTTTGTGAATAGCAAACTCTCCTTTGATTTATTTCCAAGCTATCAAAGTATTCTAACTGCCAAAAAAGATAGATACCCGGACAATATTTCTGTTGACGAATCTTACGCAGAAGTGGAATTGCAAAGTTTATTGGATAAGACAGCGTCTAGCATTTTGGAGCTTCAAACGGAAGTAGTCGAGACAGTCACGGATGATTCCATTGAAAATCTAATACGTATTGGAAAGTGGGGATTTGATGGAAGTACAGGTCACAGCGAGTACAACCAAAGTTTTTCTAGTAATGATTTGCAAGACAAGAGCTTATTTGTTACATCATACGTACCCCTCCAACTAATTTCAAAATCTAACCATGAAGTAATTTGGAAAAACCCCCGGCCTTCGTCAACACGTTACTGCAGGCCAGTTCGTTTTCAGTTTAAGAAAGAGACAACCAAACTGACAATAGACGAGGAAAAATATTATAAAGAGAAAATAAAAGTTCTTAGGAAATCAGAGGTTCGTAGGTGTAATAGAAGGATACTGGTCAAGCACAGCTTACAACTGACTATGGTGGATGGCAAAGTATGCAACGCTTTAAGTGAGTCATCCTCTGCTAAATGTTACATATGTACCGCAAAACCGACTGAAATGAATGACTTGGCCAAATGTTTAAGCAAAGATGTGCGAAAAGAATACTTCGAATTTGGTTTATTCCCACTTCATGCAAAAATACGGTTTTTCGAATACTTTTTACATTTGTCATACAAGTTGGAAATCAAAAAGTGGCAGGTTAAAGCTCCTGAGCAACGAAAAAAGGACATTCAAGCAGCATTTCGAAAAATGGGTATAATGGTAGACAAGCCAGAGATGGAGGCAGAGGATCGTCCAACGACGAAAATCCCAAATTGGCTTCAGAAATTACAGGAATAAATATAAATCTAATCCATCGCTGTGCCACTATACTTCAAGCTATCGCTTCAGGGTACAAAATTAATGTACTTAAATTTAATGAATATGCCCTCGATACTGCCAGGGAGCTAATCAAAGAGTATCCATGGTACTATTTGCCGGCTACTGTTCATAAGGTGTTAATTCATGAATCTGCTGTGATTGAGCATGCTCTTGTATTAATCGGAGAGCTGTCGGAAGAAGCTGCAGAGTCGAACAATAAAGAATTAAAACAATGTAGACTTTATCATAGCCGAAAAACTTCACGTGTTGCAACAAATACTGACATATTAAATTCACTCCTTTTGCGGTCGGACCCATTAATAACTGGACAAAGAAAGCTTGGTAAAAAGGATAAGTCAACATTACTTGATTCTGTGTATGGCTTACTAGAGGAGCTATTTGACAATTTGTATTTAAATTGTTGTTTTCTTGTTTCTAGTTTTATCATTTTTTTTGGCTTGGGATGGAAGTGGAAGGTGTTGATCCACAAATCATGTTCAGCGTTTAACCATATTTTTTAAAATATATTTTAGAGCCTTGTAGAAAATTTCGAACTCACGACCTTAAAGTATTTGGCCCTACAAGCCGAACCACTCTGCAGTGGGCGGGAAGTGGGTGGGAATCGGGAGGGAAGTGGGTGGGAAGTGGAAGGGATGTGGGTGAGAAGTGGGCGCGAAGTGGGTGGGAGTGGGAAGGGATGTGGGTGGCAAGTGGGTGGAAGTTGTGTAAGAAGTGGATGGGTAGTGGGTGGGGTGTGGATTGGATGGTGGTGGTAAGAACTCAGCAGCAAAGTCGTATCGGTGAAAAAGCAAAGTAGTAAAACGTTGATTTCAAGCCTATGTATGTAAGATTCAATTTCTGGGCTCTACAAAGAAAATTATTTTTTTTAATATTTTTAAATTTGGTTAATATTTCACTCTCACGACTGACTTCAAACTGATTCTGATATTGGTTCTATACTGTTCAAGGCGCAGCGAAACGCGACGGGCTTTATGCTAGTAGAGTATATTAAGTTTGTGAAAAAGTATGTAACAGTTAGAAGAAATCATCATTTCCGTTCCTATAAAGTAGATATATTTTTGTCAATATAATTACCATATTCCGTATTTTAGAGTTGAAGGGGGTGGGAGTGAATTTCCAGCATGATTGGTATGCAGTTAGTGCTGAATTTTTATATAGATCAGTTAGAACTTAATCCGATGTCGAAAAAAGACTTTTATTACTATAAATGTAAATGTAACGTTTGCCAGAAAATCATGGTAATGCTCATATGTATAAATATTTTACCCCTCTTTATGTTTCATTCGCGTTCGGTTCTAAATTCGCGTTGGTTCGGTTTATTAAACTACAACCCCTAAAAAGTGCTGGGGAAAACAATCTCCAAGTGATCCAATGTGAATATTAAACTGTTTCTATTTTCTCGCTGTTGATTTTGTAATTCAAATTAGATAAACAAACTAGCCTAAAAGAAGAAGAAACTTGAAATCAAAAATTGGGTTAGGCAATGTTTTTTTTTTTTTTTTTTGGAGGGGGGAAATCCAAACACAAAAAGCCCATTCATCATGTCAACCACTTGAAAATTAAGTCAACAGGCCGCCGCCTTTTATTTAGTGTTGTGTTTTGGGTAGAAGTTGGGAAGTCAACGAGCCTTGGGGATTGGCCAGCAAGTTACTTGACCTTGCCTTCTCCTTCTCCCCCTCTCTCATATTTGTTCTTTTTTTTTCCTACTGCAGCAATTTTGCTTAACCCTGTTGCGAGTTTCAAGAAAATCAATTTTTCGCTGGGCCCCTTTTTTTGTTACATAAATTTTTGACATAGCGCATGACAAACTGATGGGTGGGAGGGGCTCCTCACTTTGCCTGATTATCCAAGTCAAAAGCCATCATCAAAAAGTTGTTACATTACATTTTATGGCGGAGAAGCAACACAACATCAGCAGAGCAGCAGACAAATACATACATTTTTTTGGCACAATTTTATTTTTACCTGTGGGGCAGGTGGGGGATATGGTCAGCTCTTATATATGTATATGTTTTCAATTTCAATACGGGGGGGAAAAGTGTCAATAGAGTGGCCAAACAAACGAAAAACCACAAATGTCACTTGCAAATAACTCAATTATGAAGCTGCGAGGGTAGTTCCAGCAGTACTTTGACAACAAAATGCTGTTTTCATTGCTTGGCCAGTTACTTTTGGGACTACCCTTCGGTGTGGGCAAACTTGTTAATGAAAATAAATTTCAGACGCCGCGTTTGCCTGATAAATAATAAGAATAACACTTTTGTTGTTGTTGTTGTTGCTGCGCGTTGATAATATCCGCCGGCCATTGCCATAAAAGCTGACAATGAGCAGAAAACAAAATAAGTAGAAAAAACAACAACAACAACAACTATGCACAAACAAACGTTGGCGGAGGTGAACGCTGAGCTGCGTCCCATTGCCACGCCTAGCTGAACTCGAATCCAATCCAGAGCAAAGCTTTTGCTTGGCTATGCGAATGTTGTTCTATGTCTATGTCTCTCTGTGCGTGCGTGTGTGTGTGTGTGGGCCATTTGAATGCTGCTCCCTCGCTGCCTGGTAGTCAGCACAAATTTAACTACTTTACACTTGAAGAAATTTGTGACCCTAAAAGAATCTTTAACGCTGAGACAGGTGGCCGGCCATAGGGGCCGAAGTCACTCGTGATTTTAGACAAACTCGAGCCGAACTCGATGCCGAACTCGTATTTTTGCACTGGATTTTTTACTGGAATTTTCTCTTTTTCATGGCGCCCGAAAAGGAAGCAGAACTTAAGAGTTTCAAAAATTGTGCAAAGCAAAACCACACATAATTTTGGGAATAGCCAGACAAGATGGCTGTCCTTTGAAAAATATATTGCGCTGGCTTGCTCGAGCAGTGTGAATGCTCTCCCAACTATTTTTTTTTGGCTCAAACACTAGAACTTGATTTATAACGGACCATCTAAACGCTCGAGGAATGACCGGCAGACATCGAGTCTTATTGTTCCGTTGAATTTTTTCGGTAAAGGACGCCTGCTCTTGGCTCGTAGATGTTTGCTAAATCATCAGGAATGTCATAATTGTTTAATTTGGTAACTATGTCTACAATATCCGCATCTCGCCGCTGTTCTGCGAGAATCCAGTTTTCTGAGATTTCTGTTAATTCGATAACTTTATTTTTTATTAAAGCTACTTTAGGTGGAAGAGGATTTCTAGAGAGAAAATCTACATGTGCCTTACGTTTTCCTTCTCTGTATTCAATATCGAAATCGAACGATTGTAAAAATGCCCACCAGCGATATACTCTAGGTAGTAGCTCTATCTTGTTTCTCGACGACTTTAACGAATTACAATCTGTGAATATTACAAACTTTCTGCCGTGTAAGTAATGGCGAAAATACTTTACAGCATTAACAACGGCAAGTGTTTCCAACTCATAAGAGGTATATTTTGATTCACATTGGCTAGTTGTCTTACTAAAGTCATCTACTACGTATGGTTTGTTTTCAATCCTGTGCAAAGTATGGCTCCATAGCCTATAGCACTAGCATCATTATGCAAATCGATCGGGTACTGAGGATCGAAAATTACTAAGACTGGTTTATTTGTGATCATTCATGATCTGCCTTCCACTTAAAATTATTTTTTTTCTGAAGTAAGAAAATACAAAGCAGTACTACAAAATACAATTAACTGTGAAAATCCAGGGATAAATTGACGAAAATATGAAGCCAATCCAATAAATTGACACAATGTTGCAACTGACCTGGGTGAAGGCAATGCACAGAGTGCTTCTATTTTACGTGAATTGGGTCTTACCTCCCCCGCTTGTACTTCAAAGCCTAAATATTGAACAGTGGTCCTTAAAAAAAAAACATTTTGTAATATTGAAGGAAAATCCGGCATTTGTAAGTACATCTAATACAATTTGTAGTCATTCAAATGCAATTTCTTCAGTCGGAGCTACTATCAATATGTCGTCCATATAGACAATGACGTAAGAAAAAACTAGATTACCCAAAGCCTTCATCACTGCTCTTTGAAAAACTGAGGGCGCATTCTTTAACCCGAATGGCATAGCCAGAAACTCATATAGTCCGTCAGGGGTCACAAAGACAGTATATTCGATAGAATCAGGATGCATAGGAACCTGATAATAACCGCTCGCCATATCTAAACTGGTAAAATACTTTGCACCACGAAGTCTTGCTATCTGATCCATTATAAGGGGAAGTGAAAATCTATCGGCAATTGTGTTTGCATTCAACTCTCGATAGTCAACACAAAGTCTAGCAGAACCATTCTTCTTTCTTACCAACAAGGCTGGACTAGCATATGGTGAACTACTGGTTAAAAAATTTGAATACGAAATTTCAATCAGAACAAGACAAAAATCTACTTTAAAATTAACACAAGGCAATAAAGTTTTACTTTTTTTTTCAGAATATTGAAAGGTGGATGGTGATTCTAGATTACTTCATGATTCGTGTTCAATATTTTTTCGAAAATGGTCCATCACTACAAGATTTTTAGAAGTTAAGTTAAGTTAAGTTTAAGTTTTTTAAACCTTCTATGTAATGCCGGCTCGAGGTCTCGTTATGCCAAAAACAGGAACACAACACACCACAACGGAGGCTAGTTGATCGTACAGCTGTTTCATTGGTATCTCTATCAAATCATCAGGGATCTTTGCCAACAGCTAAAGATTTTTCGAATGATGCACATTTATACAAAATGGTATATCTTCGCTTAAGAAAATTGTAAAATCGTTTCGAATAATTTATTTTAAGACTTTAAATGATTCCAGATGACATAAAAATCAATTTTTAGAAACACTTTTTAACCGGTTTAAAATCTGAATGCTATAGCAAAAGCAGTCTTATTTGAATGAAGTATTGTGCCGAAATAAAATTTATGTCATCTGGAATCAGGCCTTAAGAAATAATAATTTATTATATTATCCAAGAGAGTCACAACAAAAGTATAGCTCCTTCACCAAACGCCCCTAATAAGGTTCAAAATACGCATTCTAAGCCACCAGACCATGATTGACCATTTTCGAAAACAGATTCGTGTTAAGCACAAGAAAATCATCTAGATTCACCACCAACCCTTAAATATGATGGGCCTTGAAATTCTCAATAATTTTGTTACATTATACAGACATTACAGGCATGTTCTCTCAAATCCACTACTTTTTGAAAAGTAAATCGAACGCAATTCAGCTTCTGTTACGTATTTGTGTACTAAATTCCGAATGAAATTGCTCTCTTTTTACTTTTTTGCAAACCACTGGACCAATTGAAAATGGCACTAGATCAGTGGTACTTAAACTCACACAATCAAGCATTGCGCTTGTGGGCAGTGTGATGAAGCCAACATACAGGAGAAAAAAACTGAACATATGCCTCTTAGTGAAATAGAAGAAATTGAACCGCCCAAACCAGCTTACGCGTCGCGTCGTGATTGAGAGCAAGCCTCCTTGATTTGAGTGCTGATTTGAAAGAACACATGTATTACTTTCTCCTCTGATGACTGCGTGTGACGTTAGCAAGTGCTTTCGACTCTAGAACTAGCTAGCTGGACAAAATTACTTATATTCAGCTTTAACCGCACTAGTCAACGACTAAAAAATTGTTCTTATTTGGTCGGAAATTTCCCAGATTATGGGTTCATAAATGGGTACCTAGGAAGAGTCTTTTCGTGATTCAGTGTATAACTTCTAAAGTTTTAAAGCTGCAAACATAAATGAATACATTTTGTTTAAAAGACAATATCGCTAACCAAATAAAAATATATTAAGGTTTTTAAGACCTTTGGGAAGAAGAAAACAGTCATCGATCCCACAAAAATAGGAAAATTGACGACTTTTTTAGAAATTGTACTTTTCCTCAAAAACTATTAACCAAATTTAAAATTAAGATTGAAATTTTTATTTCTTTGTCCATTTACATACAAAGTTTTCTCAAGAACTAAGCAACTTCACATATTTAAGACAAATTGTTTCTCCATGAGAAGCATTGACCTTTAAATGAATCACTCATTTTCACTTCAAATAAATCTATTTGTATTTAGTCCAAATATACTTCTTCTTTCAACACGTGCAGCAATATAACAAGTTTGCACTTTGGTAGGTTATATTTAGAAATTAACAGATCTTTTCCATCAAACTTTTTTTTTATTTTGCACTCTCCACATATTTGTTTACGATGTTGCATTGTTGTGTTTGCCAATTGTGAGAATCACTTTTGTCCACCTAGCTTGTACTAGGCGAAACACTGTGCGATGCCGGCAGAATTATGAGTTCCTATCCCATGGGATAGGCTTTTAGCAGTTTGGGCACCACTGCACTAGATACACAAGAGAGAAAACAGGATTCCAAGCGTAATTTGGCAATTACTTTTCATTCTTCAAAACAAAAAACTTTTTAGTTTTGGTGTTGCGAGAACATGGAAGTGGAATTGAGAACATGCTTGGATAGTATAGCTGCCATACAAAAGATAGCTGTCGCTATTTACACATACGCACCAATTCACTCTCACTTTTTGGCCTCGCTCTCGTTGACAATCGAACCGAAGAGAAAAAGAGGCCAGCCATAGCTACCAGGAGCCGAACTTATGGTGAACACGGCTGTAGTCTAGAGAGAGCTTTCTTGTTTACACTTTTCTGCCCTCTCCATTTGGCCGGCAATGTTTTAGTTCTCTCAGTGTAACGCAGATGATGTGTTTCGCTCTTCTTCACTCTTGAGTGTCAGCTGAGAGAAGGAATCAATAAAATTGAATTGCTCAGGGTCCCCTCCCCGCCCGCCCCCACCTAACGCTGTGAGTGTATGTAACCTTCCATCACACCAGCACAATACCTCATCAACCATCACCCAGTTATCCCCCCTTGCGCCACCTCCCAACCGTTAACAATTGTTGCACTTGCTGTTGTTGCTCTTTTAACGATTACTCATTTGCAATTACCTCGCTTTAACCCTTATGCGTCAATGTCAATGACGTTACCATTTAACCATTAACCGTTTAACATTGTAAATTAGCAACTGCGCTCGTCTGAGTGTGTGTGTGTGTGTCTGTGCGCCTGCGATACACAATGTTGACACATTTCGTGCCCGATTTTACAGTTCATTTCACAGTTCGCCTGTTTTGTTTTTTATCATTAATTTTATTGACTGGATTAAATGGCGTTTGGTAAATTTTTTGAAATTATTTCCTGTGCGCCAGACAAACTCCTCCGCACTAATTAAACAATTTTAATTGGCACAAAAATGAAAATGGAAATCTATGCACAGTTTAACTAATGGAAAAAGTCAGCAAAGCACAAGCAGACAAAATGGAAATGAAAAAAAAAAAAAAGAACGACGTCGACATTGAGCGAAAATTATTTTTAGTTATAAACAAACACACCACCAGGCACACACACACACACAGTACATTACGCACACACGCCCCAACTGGCCCCAGAGGGGCCCATCTATCCAAATCCCAGAAAAAAAAGCAAAAAAAAAAGAATTAATTTTGTTGCCCGTCATAAATACAAAAAACACAAATTTCAACGCCTTGTTAACGAAAAAATGTACAACATATACATACATATCATAGCGGGACAATAGAAAAGTACAGCAAACTTTGCCTCAACATTTGCGTGTGTCCAAAATTATGAAATTGAATTGCGTTGGGCGCATGCCGCAATCTAAGTCCAATCCCAGGTCCCAGTCCAATATGTACAATCAAACTGTTTGTTGTAGGATGATGCTGCGGCGAAAGAAGTTCAAGTCCCTTGGTACCTTTTGGTGGGTATAGTCAATCCTTGGGGCTCAAGTACCTCAATAATAAGTAATTTGTCCAAGCAAAAAACTGAAAATGATCAAAGAAACGTATTTAGGTAACTCTGACCTTTTCTTTCTGCATTTCACTTTGTCTTTCAACTGCTGCTTCTTGTATTCTTATATCTTTGTATTTCCATTTTGATTTCCTTTTATTTCTTCATTTCTTTCTCCTCTTAATTTCCTCCTTCTTTTTTGAACGCCTTGCTATTTTCTGAATGCTTAGTTTTTTTTTCAATATGTTCCTTCTACTTCTTCATATCTTAATTTCTCTTCACTTTGCCTCCTTTTTCTTACTCCTCTTCTACATGTTTTTTATCACTTTTCAATTTCTTTCGAAACACCAAAAGCAGAAAGCAATAAAAATTGGGGAATAAACAAAAGGAAGCAGTAAAACGAAGAAGAAATGAAGAATTAAAACGAGATAATAACAAAAATGGAATGGAAAATTTTGGTATAAGAATAAGAAGATAAGAGATGTAGAAAAAAGGAGGAAAAAGATGGGGGAAAGAAGAAAAATGAGAAACATAAAAAAGAGAAATATATGAAAGCAGAGGTCCAAAAGAGAAAGTAGAGAAAAAGAAGAAGGGAGAAATAAGAAGGAGGAATTGAGAATGGAGAAAGAAAGGAGAGAGAAAAAAGAAGGGAGAAAGAAGAGGGAAGAAAAGAAGAGAGAAAGAAGAGGGAAGAAAAAAGAAAGCAGAGGGACAAAAGAAGGAAGTAAGCAAAGAGGAGAAAGAAGGAGAAAAGCAATTGGAAGAAAGAAAAAGAGATGATAGAAGAAAGGAAAAAGAAAAAGGGTGAAAGTTGGGAAAAAGCATAGAGGAAAAAGAAGAAAAGCAAGTGAAAGAAAGAGAAAATGGTGAAATAAGAAGGGGGGAAAGAAGAAGGGAGAACAAGCAAAGAGAAGAAAGAAGAAGAAAAAGCAAAGAGAAGAAAGAAGAAGAAAAAGCAAAGAGGAGAAAGAAGAAGAAAAAGCAAAGGGGAGAAAGAAGGAGGAAAAAGCAAAGAGGAGAAAGGAAAAGAAGAAGCAGAGTGAAAGAGTTGAGAAAAATCAAAGGGGAGAAAAAAGAAGAAAAAGCAAATAGAAGAAAGAAAAAGAAGTTTAAGAAGAAGGAGGAAGAAGAAGGGAGAAAAAGCAAAGAGAAGAGAGAAGAAGGGAAAAAGCAAGGAGGAGAAAGAAGAAGGAAAAAAGCAAAGGAAAGAAAGAAAAAGAGGTGAAAGAAGAAGGGAAGAAAAAAGGGGAGAAGAAGGGAGAGAAAAGAAGGTTAAATTTAAAGTGGAGAAAGATGATGGGGAAAAAGCAAAGGGGAGAAAGAAAAAGAGAAAAGGCAGAAGGGAGAAAGAACAAGAGGAGAATAAGGTAGGGGAAAAGAAGAATAGAGAAAGATCACCGGAGAAAAAAGAAAAGATGAGATCAGAAATAAGATGGACAAAGAAGAACTAAGAATAAGAAGGGAGTAAAAAATATACAGAAAGAAAAAGAGAGAAGAAGGGAGCAACGAAGAGAGGATAAGAAGGAAAAAAAGACAGAAAGGGCAAAAATGAAGAGACATAAAGGAGAAGAGAGGGAAGAAGGGAGACAAAGGAGAAGATTATGGAAAAAGGAAGACAAAGGAGAAGAGAGGAAAGAAGGGAGATTAAGGAGAAAAAGAGAGAAAATTGAGAGATAATAATAAGGCCTCTACGCAGTTGCGAATTAACGAGAAGTAATGTAAAATTTTCATATAACAATTTTGACAGCAAATTGGCAAATTTTTGTATGTGATTTTTACTTCACCTCTCAATACTTCACAACTGCGGATAGGGACATAAAATGAAGAAAGAAAAACGAAGTAGAAGAAGGAAGAAAAACGACAGAAATAAAAAGAAGGGAGAGGAAGAACTAATAAAAAGAAGGAAGAAAGAAAAGGGAATAGCAGAAGGGAGGGAATGGAGAAAGAAGAAGGGAGGGAATGGAAAAAGAAGAAGGGAGGAGGAGAGAAGAAGGGAGGGAAGAAAGAAGAAGGAGGGAATGAAAAGAAGAGAGAAGGAGAAAGAAGAAGGAGGGAATGGAGAAAGAAGAAGGGAGGAATGGAGAAAGAAGAAGGGAGGAAATGGAGAAAGAAGAAGGGAGGGAATGGAGAAAGAAGAAGGGAAGGGAAGGGAGAAAGAAGAAGGGAGGAAATGGAGAAAGAAGAAGGGAGGAAATGGAGAAAGAAAAAGGAAGGAGAAAGAAGGGAGGAAATGGAGAAAAAGAAGTGGGAAATGGAGAAAGAAGAGGTAGGAATGGAGAAAGAAGAAGGGAGGAAATGGAGAAAGAAGAAGGGAGGGAACGAAAATAGAAGAAGGGAGGGAATGAGAAAGAGAAGGGAGGGAAAAGGGAAAGAAGAAGGGATAGAAAGGAGAAAGAATAAGGAAAGATTAGAAGAGAAAGAAGGAACAAGAGAAGGGGAAAAAGAACAGAAAGGGAGGAGAAAAGGGAAAAGGACGGAGGGAGAAAATGCTGAAAAAAACTTGAAAGAAGTGGTCAGAAGTTAAGGAAAAAGGGAGAAAAACAAGTAAGGAGTAAGAGTAAGAACAGAAAGAAGAAAAAAAGAGAAAAGAGACGGAAGGAAAAAGGAATAAGGGAGAAAAAACAGTGGGAAAGAAGGAAAAGTTACAAGACGGAGGAGGAGAAAGAAAGAAAAAAAGGAAAAATAACTAAAAATGGATAAAGAATAAAACAGAAGGGTAAAGGAGGAGGGAGAGTATGGGAAGGGAAGAGGGGAAAAAGAGGAGAAGGAAATCAGAAAGAAATAGGAAGCAGAAGGGAATTAGAATGAAGGAGAAAGTAGAAAGAAGACTAACAAGAAGACTAACTACAGGGTAAAAGAGGGGGGCGGTATATAGAAAAAGCAAGTTTAACAGAATCAACAGAAAGGAATCTAAAAAGAAATTCAAATGCAGAAATAAAAAATGCAATAGTTAATGTTAAGAAAGAAGAGGGAAACAGGAAAGCCATAAATCAGGAAAAATAACAAAATTCACACCGAAAACTAAATGGCCTTGTTCACCAGCATACATCAAGCATCATCCATCAAAAAAAGTTAATTGGCTCTTGTTGAACGCTTTGATGAAATTTTAAGGTAAAAATGGTATGCGTGAAAGCTATCGTTTTGATTTTAATCAAAATCACAAAAATTAGCAATCATAATTGCACTTCACATTCGTTCACTTCAACAATTGAACACAGACCCATCGATTTTGAGTAAAGAAAATTATGCTTTCGAAATTCTCACAGCAAAGCAATAGCACAGCTTCGGGTTCTAAAATTTTGCGCTTTTGCTTTCCATGTGAACTATGATAAATTTGAAGAAAATTAATCTGAAACACCCATTAGGCCCTTGAATTAGTTTCAACATATTGTTATGTATTACCATAAATTGTTATAACTAAGAATAATAAGGCGTTAATTTAACTCCTAATCAAATCCTTTCCTTCTCTCTCTTCCTCTTTACAGCTGCCAGTACTATGTAAAGAGCCATCCATGGGTGCTGGCATACCAGGGTGTCATCACATTCTTCGTACTGGCCAATTTCACACTGGCCACATTCATGGATCCGGGCATTATACCCAAAGGTATGTAACGTACTAAGCAACGACCAGCATACATCCGCACAGCTTAACTTGACTGCATTCCTAGCCTCGCCCGATGAAGACTGCGAGGAGGAGTTACGCGCCCCGCTCTACAAGAATGCCGAAATCAATGGGATTACGGTAAAAATGAAATGGTGTGTCACCTGTAAATTCTATCGCCCGCCCAGGTGTTCTCATTGTTCTGTATGCAATCATTGCATAGAGGTGAGTGTAAGCAAAATGAGAGACGATTAACGTTTCATCTCAAATTTCTCCCTTTCTTTTGCAGACCTTTGACCATCATTGTCCCTGGGTCAATAACTGTATTGGCCGACGGAATTATCGTTTCTTCTTCTTTTTTCTCGTCTCACTCTCCATACATATGCTGAGCATATTCTCGCTGTGCCTGGTCTATGTGCTAAAGATCATGCCGCATATCAAACAGACAGCGCCCATTGTAGCGTATCCTTTTTACAAAAACATATAATATATTAAACGTCTTTATTTCACAATTATCATTTCTCAAGTGACGCCAAGTTCGCCACTTTGGTTGTTAGTGTGACCAAAGGTTTTTTCTTGTATAATACCAAAAGCCTAAGGGCACTCTTACAACTAATTATGTATGCTTATAGTGGGTATTCCTATAACTAATATAAACAGTAATGGTTACTATTGGATACTCTTATCACTCTATATATATATAAAAAATTGTGTCCTGACTGACTGACGTAATGACCGACTGACTGATTTACTAATTGGCAATCTACGCAGAGCCCGAACGTTAAGAGATAAAAGGCTGTAATTTGTACAGGAATTTCCATTAGTGTTGAAAGTGAGCCGTGAGACGGGGTTTCCACAATTTTCACCCCTAAGGAGGAAAAGCTCCGGAAAAGTTTGTATGGGAAACATTTTATTTTTCATCCGATTGACTTAAAACTTGGTTTGTAGTGATAGAATTCGAAATAAATTGATACGTGTTTTCCCGATTTTAGAAACTTCGTCCACGAGAAAATTTTCCGGAAAATTCTGCACTCAAAACATTTTTTTTTATCCGATTGATTTAAAACGCGGTTTGTAAGGCTTTAATACGCAATTATTTGAAATCTGATTTTCCAATATTGGAAAATCCGCCCCCAGGGTGTGAAAATGCCCGGAAAACTCTGCAAGAAAAACCCATTTTTCATCAGATTGGCTTGAAATTCGGTTTGTAGTGATAGTAGAAATAATTTGTGTTTGATTTTTCAATATGCCTGGAAAATTCGGCAAGAAAAACCCATTTTTTATCCGATTGGCTTGAAATTCGGTTTGTAGTCATAGAATTCGAAATAATTTGTGATTTGATTATTCAATGTTGGAAAATCCGTCCCTAGGGTGTGAAAATGCCCGGAAAATTCTACTTGCTCAAAACATTTTTCATCCGATTGGCTTGAAACGCGGTTTGTTGTGATAGAATACGAAATAATTTGTGATTTGATTTTTCAATGTTGGAAAATCCACCCTTAGGGTGTGAAAATGCCCGGAAAATTCGGCAAGAAAAACTCATTTTTTATCCGATTGACTTGAAACTCGGTTTGTAGTGATTGAATTCGAAATAATTTGAGATTTGATTTTCCAATGTTGGAAAATCCGCCCCCCAGGGTGTGAAAATGCCTGGAAAATTCTGCATGGAAAAACCTATTTTTCATCCGATTGGCTTGAAACTCGGTTTTGTAAGGATAAAATACAAAATAATTTGAAATGTGATTTGCCAATGTTGGAAAATCTACCCCCAGTGTGTGAAATTGCCCGGAAAGTCTGCATGCAAAATACCATTTTTCATCCGATTGACTTGAAAATCGGTTTGTAAGGATAGAATTCGAAATAATTTGAGAATCTGATTATTGAATGTTGGAAAATCTTCCCTCAGGGCGTGAATATGCTCGGAAAATTATGCATGCAAAAAACTATTTTTCATCCGATTGACTTGAAACTCGGTTTGTAAGGATAGAATTTGGAAATAATTTGAAATGCGATTTTCTAATGTTGGAAAATCCTCCCCTAGGGTGTGAAAATGCCCGGAAAATTCTGCAACGAAAAACTATTTTTCATCCGATTGGCTTGAAACTCGGTTTGTAAGGATAGAATACGAAATAATTTGATGATTCTGATTTTCTAATGTTGGTGAATCCGCCCCCAGGGAGTGAAAATGCCCGGAAAATTCAGAATGAAAGAAAACTATTTTTTAAACGATTGGCTCGAAACTCGGTTTTATTATCGAATATTTGAAATTTGATTTTCCAATGTTGGAAAATCCCCCAGGGTGTGAAGCCCGGAAAATTTGCATGAAAACCTATTTTTCATCCGATTGGCTTGAAACTCGGTTTGTAAGTGATAGAATACGAAATAATTTGAGATCTGATTTTTCAATGTTGGAAAATCCGCCCTTAGGGTGTGAAAATGCCCGGAAAATTCTGCAAGAAAAACCCATTTTTCATCCGATTGACTTGAAACTCGGTTTGTAGTGATAAAATTCGAAATAATTTGAGAATTGATTATGCAATGTTGGAAAATCTCCGCCCCCAGGGTGTGAAAATGCCCGGAAAATGCCCGGATTCGGAAATGAAAAAACTATTCTTCATCCGATAGGCTTGAAACTCGGTTTGTAAGGATAGAATACGAAATTATTTGAAATCTGATTTTCCAATATTGGAAAATCCGCCCTTAGGGTGTGAAAATGCCCGGAAAATTCTGCAAGAAAAACCCATTTTTCATCCGATTGTTTGAAACTTGGTTTGTAGTGATAGAATTCGAAATAATTTGAGAATTGAATTTCCAATGTTGGAAAATCCGCCCCCAGGGTGTGAAAATGCCCGGAAAATTCTGCATGCAAAAACCTATTTTTCATCCGATTGACTTGAAACTCGGTTTGTAAGGATAGAATACGAAATAATTTGAAATCTGATTTTCCAATGTTGGAAAATCCGCCCCCAGGGTGTGAAAATGCCCGGAAAATTCTGCATGAAAAAAATTTTTTCATCCGATTGACTTGAAACTCGGTTTGTAAGGATAGAATACGAAATAATTTGAAATATGATTTTCCAATGTTGGAAAATCCCCCCCCAGGGTGTGAAAATGCCCGGAAAATTCTGCATGAAAAACCTATTTTTCATCTGATTGACTTGAAACTCGGTTTGTAGTGATAGAATTCGAAATAATTTGAGATTTCATTTTCCAATGTTGGAAAATCCGCCCTTAGGGTGTGAAAATGCCCGGAAAATTCTGCATGAAAAAACTATTTTTCATCCGATTGGCTTGAAACTCGGTTTGTAAGGATAGAATACGAAATGATTTGAAATCTGATTTTCCAATATGGAAAAATCCGCCCTTAGGGTGTGAAAATGCCCGGAAAATTCGCTTGCAAAATAGTATTTTTTATCCAATGGACTGGAAACTCAGTTTGTAAGGATAGAATGCCAAATAATTTGTGATTTCAGTATCCGATGTGGGAAAATCCGCCGGAAAATGAAGCCCCTCCCATACTCTTGGTCATTAGCTTTATCCCTGATTGGTTTACACTTGACTTTCTTTAACGTTTCCATTTCCAACTGCAACTAGTATCATACTAATGGGTCTAGTCACCATACTGGCCATACCCATATTTGGCCTAACTGGTTTCCATATGGTCCTGGTCTCCCGGGGACGTACCACCAATGAACAGGTGACGGGCAAATTCAAAGGCGGCTACAATCCATTCTCTCGCGGCTGTTGGCACAATTGCTGTTATACACAATTTGGACCCCAGTATCCGAGGTGAGTGAAGGACCACAACAGGAAGAAAAGCCCAACTGAATTTTTGCCCCATTGCAGCTTACTCAAACCGAAGAAATACGCATCGAGGCGTTCACAGACACAGAATCAGGCCATTAGCACCATATGCAACGATCGGACCAATCAACAGACCAACACCGGCGGCGGTGGTGCCGGTGGCAATGGCCAGGCGGTGGCCGGCAGCGGTGGCGGTGGTATGCGCGGTACATCGGTACAATATTCACCTCGCTCCTACTACGAGTCGAGTCGGGAGAAGCGTGGAATACAGGTAAAGACATATATGGCCGAGGGCAATGGTTATAATCAACGGTCGGGCAGCACAACGCTTTATAGTAAGGTGGGTAACATTTTTGCAAAAACCAAAATATAGGAACAAAAAAAAAAAAAATGCTATGCGAAAAAAAAAACAAGAATTCCTATTAAATATATCTATGTATCTATATCCTTGTATGTGTTTGTATGTTTTGTATGTATGTTGTTGTTTGGTTTAGTTAATTGTTGTTTATGTAACGGTAATTGTAACGGTAACTGTGTGTGTAACTGAATGTTTGTTTAGTGTTTGTAAGCTTAACTCATTTTGAGCCCCCTCCCCCTTACCTCCCTTCCCACCCGTCGCTAACGCTTTAATAACTTACTTAACACCCCCCCACCTACCTTCCGCCCACCCCCACTTGCTCTAAGAAACGCACAGTTTGTTGTTTGTTGTCGTCTCTCTCTCTCTCTCTCTCTACCTAACCCACCTACAACAACAAAAGTTTCAGCTCAAGGCGTTCTGTGCTGCATTCTTTCTTAGCTTTAGTTTTAGTTTTTGTTTGTGCTTTGCTTTTTTGCTTACTTTTCTCTAATTTCTTTTTGACATTTTTAGAAAGTTTTTCATTTTGAAGGCAGCATCAAAGTTTTTCCCCAGGACTCACACACACACACACACGCCCGCACTTTACTTTCTCTTACACATACAAACACATCCATGTATACTGGACCAAATTATAAATTGCACCACACACCTACACGTATATACATACAAATGTATGTTGTGTAACCTTCTCTGCTGTCGCCTGCACTATGATTGGTGAAGGTCTCTTTTAGTTATGAGAACTTAGGTCCTTTATCTTTAGCTAAGGGGTTTATCAAATTAATTAGGGTTAGGGGTGGGTAGGAATCTAGCGCTCTCAGCTTGCAATGCCAGGCTGCTTGCTGGCTGTACCTGTTATAATTGTATCATGGAGCATCGCCTGTTGCATAATTCGGCTTCAGTAAGCTGCCTTCTCCACAACAACTCGACGAGACACTCGCCGTTATGAAAGTTCTCTCTCAAATGCTAAGCTCATGTACACTTGCTGCCAGCTGCAGCTGTTTCGTTTAACCCTGAAACGTCATTCTTGGTCAATTCGACTGCCAAAAAGCATTTAAGTACATCAAATGTACGTCAAAATAAGGGTGACCTTTCAGGGTTCAACAGATCTTAACACAGAAGATTTGGTCATTTGATTGCCAGGTACATTTATTGGGACTGCATTCGGAGTCATTCTCCATTTAAGTCCCATGGATTTCCTTTAGAGGGATATTAGGGGAAATGTGGTATTTTCTTGTAAAGAATACAAGCTCTTTTTCCGTTGTTTTGAGTGGACATGAGATCACATATTCAGTTTTGCTCTCTTGTCACAAGCCTCTGGATCAGAGCAGGCCAAAGAGAGCTCAAAAAAATATGCATGTCTCTCTCTCTTGAACACTCAGTGATGCATGGCTTCGGCCCCCAATGGCTATGGCTGGCCGGCCCTGCTCTTTAGCGTTCGTCTCATGTCGTTGTAAATACCAAAATGTGTTCCGGCCTCTTCTACGTCTACATCTTCCATAAAAGAGGTAAGAGTACTCCAGCTTGTGGGTTTCTCTACTTACAAACCTGCTGATT
>JAEIFU010003125.1:0-32555 GCA_018904235.1 Lordiphosa stackelbergi
ATCAAACCTGTTTTTGTTTCCATGCGACTTGCATCTCTGCTTAAGTACATCTCTCTTTATTTACTATCAACTAATATCATTCTGTTCTCATTCAACAGTCATGCAACCGATGTGATAAAAACCTCTGGATGGAAAAATATGCTCACAACGCATTCACATTTGTTAGAGGAAACATTTCTTAAGCTCGCAACACAACAAATCCCACCAAGTGAACCACCAAAAAAACGCATGAAAAAGATCTAACTATTCACCAAAAAGCAGGAAACTTTACTACAATAACATTATAAAATCCCACAACACAAGAATCATCCAGCAGCAACTACGAGTTTCCGAGGTCTCAAGCTAAAATGCTGGAAATGGAAATGTACCAAAACTGCAGACAACTAATAATTTGAATAACTTTGAATAATTTAATAATTTGTATCATAAATTTGTTCAAAATATCACAACACTAGTTTATTAAGGTATAACTGGAATCAGTGTTGACAACGAATGAAGCTGAAAAATGTTTGTTATGGCTAAAAATGTCTATAAAATTTAGCTGAAATATGTATGAAAATAATAATGCTCTACTTTTGTTTTCCTTAAATAAATTGTAAAACTTTTGTTTGCCAAAGTTTATAGCTACCCTGTAGTTCGGGAGGTCGCCAGCCCGGCTGGAGAATGTCAGCCGGATTCTGGCTCGGCTGCCGGCCCCATACCAGCTCACACCTGTTTGCTATGGGATGTCATGAAATCCGGACATCGCCGCCAGCGGTCAGACAAATGTGTCCAACCGAGCGGAAGGCTGTTTGGGTAAGCCTTATGGCGGGCGGTATGGACTATACATCGACCAGGCGGTTTTATCACCAAAGACCGAAAAAAAAATATATTTCGTTTTCACTTTCATATATACAACATGCAACATCACAAGTTGTGATTCACAACACATCTTTAGAATGTATTGAAAGAACTTAAAATTTTTTTTTATAAACATACCTTTACTGTAATTTGAACTCGAGACCGAACGCTTCTCAGTCGAATGCTTTAAGCTCAGTGCTACAGCTGCTAAGATCAAAAACCGAACTAAATGTGCTATATATATTTGAAATATTTATTAAGTTCTCATTTAAAAATTTCTTAACATAAGCGTTGTAATCAGGAATCGTAAAGATTTGTGCATTCGCACCCAAAAAAATTATACTTCGTGGCGACTGACCTGACGCGTCCTCTGATTTAGAGTCTGCAGAGTCGGGTAGACGATTGTCGGCGGATAAAAACCGTAAAAGTACCGAATGCTTAACGCAAAATGCACAATATTCTAACGAAATATTCCCTATTGACCATTACTAGAATCTGGCAGCTTGATTTAGGGGGGATGGTGCTTCGGACATGGTGTCATAGCAAGGCTGCAAACCTCTAAAATTTTGCAGAAGGTTCGGTCCGGGGTTCGAACCCGTTGTAAAGTCTAAGGTTCGGTTCGCGGACCGGTTTCGCCAAATCCCTGAACCCAAGGTTCTGGTTCGAACCTCGGTTCGCTTGAACATAAAAGATGGTTTCCATTTATTAATACTTTTTGTTTAAAATAATATTTTTATTCCAATAAAGCAATTCTAAATATTAAATTCATTGCTGACAAATACAACATTTAGAGCTGAGCTTTCCAAAATTTTAAGACATTTGTCGATGTATGTTCTCTTGGACAATTTTCGAATGAATCTATAACTTCATTTTACAGACTTTATATTTGATATTTGATTATTGCTCTATTTGTTTCATAAATTTCTCTTCTTCGCAATCAGACGTTGAGTCATTTAAAGTTGAATTTTGAAAACTCTCATTAAGAAATTCTTTTTGGCGCTTAGCATGTCTGCAATGTGCCGCTTTGCTATTTTTTTTGGTCTGAAGTTAACAAAGTTTGAAATCTCGGGTCCTAAGTTACTGCAGCCAATATTGGTACTGAACTCATAATAGGAGAACGTTTATCGAGACACTTAGATAGCAATAAAGAATGTTTTGCTGAAGATTTTAGAACAATTGCTCGACATGAAAACCAAGCGTAATAAAAAATCACTTGGCAGTAATTGCGAATCTTGCAGCTTTAAGGAAGTTTTATAAATTGGCTGCAACAGAGTATATATTTTGAACTACGTTCCATTCAGAAGTTTTTAGGTGGAGCTCAACTTCAAAGAACTCTTTATGCAAAAATCTTTAAGAGTTAGTAGCGCTCGCACATTTTAAAGGTTGAGTTCCATCGGGTGACACAGTCTAGCACTGGTTTTTCAATTTTTCTATATGCAATAGATTTAAAATGGTGTGAGTACAGGTTTCTTACAAAGTGTGCGAACTTTACCTAATGTCAAACTGAACGTCCTTAAAAAAATCGTTAACTACTAAATTTAACGTGTGTGCAGCACAACAGACTGTAATTATAGACTCCTCCATGGAATTTATTAGAGTTAACTTCGTCATCCCGTCCAAATCAAGAAATGGTTTGATTCACATAAGCAGTCTTCATCAACATTGCATTCGTTATAGTCGCATTCCTTTTCCGCTATGCAGTTGTCACTTAAAAGTTCGCCTGCTCGAACCATATTTGCTCCATTATCCACGGTGATAGTATAAATCTGGCCTTCATTGCATTACATTTACATTTAACTTTAATAATTTATTCTCCTATCCTGGTGGTTGTTGAGATATCATGGCAGTATTGTGATCACCGAGCGATCCTTCAAAAATTACGCCTTCAGATGTCGCACACTTGTGTTTAAAGGGAGAAAAATATCTGTGTTACCTCACTGTAGGTGACTGCCACTGTCCGACGATAGTCGTCATGCTGCAATTATTTATTCTTTTCTGTTTTTAAAGGGAGCTGCATTTCAGCCAAGCATCTCCATGCGATTAAGTGCGCCTTTATGTTTGTTGAGTTGCCTTGGTCCTTACAACTTTTTGCACAGTTTACAGTTAGAAAAACAACTTTTTAAACATTGTGCCTTACATGTCCACAGCACAGTAAAAACACTTATTCGCAACATTGTGAGCCGAAGGCTAAAACAAAAATATTCTCGGAAAATATCCCAAAAAATATTCGATATCCGATATATCGCCTCCGAAAAATATTCGATATTGATATTTTTAATTTTGAGCAAATATCGATATTTCGATATATCGATAATATTTTTGACAACCCTATTTATAAACGAGCACTTTTTGCTTGTGGCTGTTCTTTTGTTTTGCCTTTTTCAATGTTTTTTCTTACTTCTTTGGACAGTTTTCCTCTGATTTATTGCGCGTCATTGCAATATTCTCTTTGAAAGTCAAAACCGACTTTTTTCAAAGTGGCTCAGAACCCACCATATCTCCTTTTTTTTAGCGACGTCACATATTGTTTAAAAAAAAAAAAAAACATATTTCTATCAAAAAGGCAATTGACCAAAGATATTTCCCTCACACTTACTTTTGTCATTACGAAAAAAATTTTGTATAATATTCTCAAGTCAAAAATGAAAAAAAATTTTTTTTGAAAAAAATTCGAGTTCTGGTTCATTAGACTATCAGAACCCTATAAAGTATATATATTCTTGATCAGCATCAACAGCCGAGTCGATATAGCCATGTCCGTCTGTCCGTCCGTCTGTCCGTCCGTATGAACAAACAGTTCTCAGAGATGGTAAGAGACAGAGGTTTGACATGTATGGGACAAATGCTTCTTATACTTGCAGGCAGATCAAGTTTATTTTCAATTTTCCACCGCCCTCCCGCTTTCGCAATTTGGAAAAAACGTCATATCTCCCCCAGTTTCGAAGATAGAGAATTCGTACCTTCTAGAGTTAGTTAGTCATTAGCAAATTGTATCAATTTGCCGAAGAAATGATAAAGATCAGATGAGCGGTTATGAGCAAATAAGTATATCACTCCCCGCCACCCCCGCCACAGACCACCCACCCTTTCTCAACCAACGCCGCACAATCTTAGAGACAGAGAGAGGGAGAGAAAGAGAGAGAAAGAGAGAGAGAGAGAGAGAGAGAGAGAGAGTGAGAGAGGGAGTGAGAGAGGTACAGAGTATATTATAGTCGGGCTTGACCGACTTGCTCACTTGTTTTTAATTTGTGAATATTATTAAAAAAATTTCGGAATCCAAAAAGTAAGTATGAGAGAAATAAAGAGTGATTTTTTAGCAATTATTTTTGGGAAACACTGGTTTAAACAGTTCACGCACGTTTCGTGTTTTGTTTCACTGTCAAACATCTTCAGTTTGGTCTATAATTTATCCAAAAATAGTCTTACAAACAAACAACGCTGGCAAAGTATTAAATTTTATTATCAAAATGCGTGCTCTGTTAAGAAAGTTCATTTCTTCCATATTATGTTCAGTTTAATCGACCCACTGATGCGGCTATTCGGGCTATTGTGATTTTTCGCCCCAAATATACATTGTCCGACATTAAACCACCAACACGCTTACGTAGAGCGTGAATTGAAGAAAATATCGCAGCTGTATCGGCTAGTGTTAATGATGACCATCAATTATCGAATTGTCGCCGTTTGCAGCAATAGGGCCGCTGTTAACAACGTGGAAAATTTTGCGGAAGGATTTAGGTGTGAAGCCTTTCAAAATACAGCTGGTGCAAGAATTGAAGCCGAACGACCTACCGCAACGTAGAATTTTTGGTAAATGGGCTCTTGGAAAGTTGGGCCGAAGATCCACTTTTTTACCAAAAAATTGTGTTCAGCGACGAAGCTCATTTTTGGGCTCAATGTTTTCTTATAATCTTGGACGCGGACAAAGTCGCGGCGGGTTCAACAGTTATCTATATCAATCTTCCATCATATTTACTAATGCATAACAATAATTAAATGACGAATTCTCATATTTACTACAATATAATATTCAGCATACTTGGTCATTTACTTTCAGGTAGTGGCTAAAGTGTAATTTTTAAAACTACTCATTGCTCTTTAAAATTGTAATTAGCATTAGTTTTAGTTATCATAAGCCACCACAAACATATTGAAGTCCATAATTAAATTTATAATGAAGTCTGATTAAAAGTTTTTGATTCAGGAAATAAAGAATCGATGAGATAGAGGACCCAACTAGAGGTTTTTCAAGGAATAACCAATGGACTCCAGTTCATGCCTACCCCTGCTGATCATGGTAGGGTGGGGAACATGACCGCTGAACAACACCCAGCGAGGCCTTAACACTGCTATGGCTCTCTGAATCAACTTTCCCTCTGTACTACTTCTTCGACAAATGAAATGAAATGATCCTTTTGCCCTAGAATTTCCAAAAACAACCCGAGGTTATTAAAGTTAAATGAATAAGTTTTAATATAGCCGACTAAGATAGCCGGATCCACCACAGGTTTCACACAGGACTACTATTTCCATTGGCTCGGTCAGGATGCAACTATTCGTTGCATGCTACAATATCCAATCTCTGTATCTATAAAAGAGAGTGTCCTGATTCACTGAATCACTGCCTGACTGACTGATTGGCAATCATCGCATAGCCTAAACGGTAAGAGATAGAGGGCTGAAATTTGGACAGGTGTTTCTGTTAGTGGTGAAAGTGCGTACTACGACGGGGTTTCGAAAAATTCCACCGGAAAAGTTTGTATGGGAAAAAATGTTATATTTCATCCGATTGACTTGAAACTTGGCTTGTAAGCATAGTACGCGAAATAATGCGACACGTGTTTTCCAGATTTAGAAAAATCTGCAGGCAAAAATTATTTTCAACCGATTGGCTTCAAACTCGGTTTGTAAGGGTAGAATACGATTTAGTTTGAAATGTGATTTTTCCGAAGTTGGCAAATTTGACCTGACGGTCGGAAAAATGCCAGGAAAATTCTGCATGCAAAAAACTATTTTTATATCATCCAATTGGCTTGATACTCAGTTTGTAAGGACAGAATACGAAATAGTGTGAAATGTGATTTTCTAAAGTTGGAAAATTTGATCTGACGGTCCGAAAATGCCCGGAAAATTCTGCATGCAAGAAAACTATTTTTTAAAATGAGAATTCATTTGTGCTTTCTTTCTCCGATGTTGAAAACAACTTGAATGGGATGTGGGTGTTTAGTTGTTTTGGAAGTGGGTGGGAAGTGGGTGGTAAGTGGTGTGAAGTGGGATGTGGGGATGGAATGGGTGGGTGATATGCGATGGGGATGGGGGGATGTGGGGGGGAAGTGGGTGGGTGGGATTTGGGTGTGGAGTGGGTGGGATGTGGTGATGGCAAGTGGGTGGGATGAGGGCGTGAAGTGGGTGGGATGTTGGCTGATATTGGTAACTAAGGAGCGAAGAGGTAGCGTGTTATATTTTTATCCCTTTAATTTTTACATCTCTTTCCCAAAATGGCAACGCCATAACTTTTGACAGAGATGTCAAACTCTTTAAGGTCAAGTCCAAGCAGATTTTTACCATGGAACAATACACGCCACGCGACGCTCTGAAATAGTTGAAATTTACATTTCAACAGAACAAATCAAGTGTGAAAACTCAAAGTGCTTTTAAAAAAATTTCACATTTTCACATTTCACATTGAATGGGACCCGTAAATAAGCAAAATTGCCGTATTTACGCCACTGAAAATCCTCAGGAGATTCCAAGAAGTGCCTCTTCATGACGAAAAGTAACAGTTTTGGTGCGGCGTTAGTGCGAAAACGGTCATTGGGCCGTTTTTTCCAAAAATGAAAATGGCCATGCGTTACCATCAACCAGGAGCGTTATCGCGACATGATGACCAATTTTGTGATGCCAATTATTCGTCGAAAGCGTATGAGGCAGTTCTGGTTTCAACAAGACGGCGCTCCACCGCACACAAGTCGCATAACAATCGATTTTCTGAAGAAATTGTTTCCGGGCCGTTTGATGTCGAAAAGTGGTGATTTGGACTGGCCACCGCGTTCGCCCGATTTGACGCCGCCTGACTTCTTCTTGTGGGGATATTTGAAGTCAAAGTTTTTTTACGTTAACAAGCCAAGGACCGTAGAAGAGCCTCAAAGGACAACATTCGTGAAGAAATAGCCGCTATCCGGCCGAATTTGGGAAATGATGGGAAAATGTTGAAAGGAAAAGGTTTTTTTTTTTTTTAAATTTTTTTAACAAATCTACTTGGAACAAATTAAATGATTAAGATTGCCCAACCGCCAAATTTTTATTTTTTCTTTGATTTTTAAAAAAAACATGGGTCCGTCGAATATGGGCAACCCTGTCTTATTTACTCCGGACCAACGTCGATGTAATGTCATGTGTTTTAAAAACTGATATGAAGTCTTGGGCCAATTTCAGCGCTTTGGGCAGGGCACCAGCTTTAGACGACGTAAATTTCTCTACACGATTTGCATCGACACGACTTCTCGTTAAATGCTAAACGAACTCTATTATTTTGCAATGTTGGGACTGACAACGCATCTTTTATGTTGTTCTATTATTTAAATTCTGCAATCCTTTGATTTTGGTTCTGATGGTTATGAAAGTTGACTCCTTATGCAAGGCCGCCGAACATCATACATTACACTCTAGCAGCCATTTTCATAGCACACATAGATTTAAATTTTTCATGAAAGAAGTTTTTAACTTTTAAAGGGAGCCTTCGTTGATATGCAAGGGGTAACTATTTCGTTTTGTGCCCTGCAGAAATTCAATTTCAAGCGACAGTTAATTAGTTATACACAGAAAAAATTTTGTCGGTAAATTTAACCAATTCTGTGGTTAAAATTCTTCAACCCATAATCGTGGGTTGAACTAACCGTCAGGTACAGTAAAAGTGGCATAACACATAACGTAGCACAGTAAATTTCAACCAGAAATGAAGGTCGAAAATGCTCCGACCAACAAAAATAGTTAATTTACTATTGATTACAGTAAACTCATATATTTATGTACCACAGTATAAATACCTCAACACACCACATTGCAAAAATATCACGTACTTATTCTGAAACACATCGAATTATTAATAATAAAAAGCAGATTTTTTCTGTGTAATTTCAGGGTTCTTATTAAACTGGGCGAAAAGTCCGACGGGATGTGGACATAACGCCCACAACATTTTTAAGTTCAATTACGATGCATGCTACAATTAATTTGAATATGGGCCTTTTGTACGTGGGTGTTTTTTGTCATGTCACCGGCTGAATGATGTAGTGAAACACTCTTTAAAAGGCAAATAATTCTGATTTTATATTGATGTCCTGCCCCTTGTTTATTTTTGGCGCTAATACAAGAAAATTCAATTAAGCATGAAGAAATGAATTAATTTTATAGGTTTGGCATATGGCACGTGCAATCTTTGTGTCTTTCGCCACATGGCACCCTCACACCAAATTTCTGGGCCATGAACATGGACCATGTCCAGACAGCTTTCAAGCATTTTAGTACCTTGTTTGGTTTTCATTATTGGCGTCGGAAGGGCAAGATGTTGATGCTAAGCGCTTTTTAAGCAGGCCTCGTCTGCCAGGCGATTTATTGGAATTTTCTCCAAAATTCTAGTCCCTCCATCAAAGGCGCTGCTGAAATCTGTCTGTGGTCAGTTGCTTGTCATTTCGTTAATTTCATTATCTTGGGCTTCGCATTCATCAAATTAGTTCTGGCTTTCATTTATAAGCATTTAGAAAGCCTGATTAATGTGTGGCCAAAAGTATGCTTTAGCATGGTTTGCTCTGGTGCAAATATTTAGTCAGTGCCAACCAACATCGTAAAAATGTTTTCCCTCTTTTTTTTTTTTATTGCCAACTGGACTTGTGCCAACCCCTTACCCTGCGGGGGTGTTGATATTTTACGCTTCAGGGTTTGGTATTTTAGTTTTGCTAGAGCTTTGTTGTCAAGTTTATTTCTGTATTTGATTTGCTTGAAATGTGCAGCCAAGTGCAAGAGAGCAAAAAACCAAAACAACTTCCATTGTGATACCTAAGCTGAGTTAAATTTAACAGTAGGGCTTTTGGTTGCCGAGTGCCTAATTATGCAGAATCAAATATTGACTGCTGCCCAACAACATAAACGCCATCTGCTGTCCCCCAAAATTACATCAGACGAGGCTGACAAATTGCCTGCAGGTGGTGTGGCTAGCGTGGGAAGCGCGAAATGTTATTGAGTTTGATATAAAGAGCCCTGCATGGCATGCCTTTGATTGGCAATATATTTGGTCAAGTGCGCTTGAATACATATGATATCTGCATACATGTTATGTAGATATCATAATGGAGTGCATGTTTGAATTGCAATAATGATTACTAAATAACTTGATAATGGAAATTGAGTTACCTTTGGCATGAGTTGTTTAAACACCAATTCACATTATTTTATTTGAATTTTATTAATCATGCTAATTTATAAAATTTAAAAATAACCTGATTTTTGATTCAAGCGAAACAATAAAAATGTATTAAATTTCGTAACGTTTGATTCAAAAGGAATTCTATATCTCAGCATTTTTACAATTCGACAATAATATTTGCTTCCCACATCCTTTTTTGTATGTTTTTTTCTAAAGCCAATGCAAAATAAAAGTAAAATGTCTCACATACCTCGGGCTGAAATTGAAAACGTTTCCTTAACACATTTCTGCGCACCCTTTTATGGCATCTTTTGATTGGCACTTACGCCCATTTCACATTCCTCACTTGACAGATTTTTTGCGGGCCCTCTGGCCCTCTGTTGTCCTCTGGGCATTTGCATGTCAAAACCTTCTTCGAGTTTGTTGAAATACCTACGCCGTTTTAGCAACTTAAAGTATTCGTCCCTTGTAAAATATGCCACCTGGCTAAATATTTTTCAACTGTCTGTGTTTTGTGGAAACACCTGCAGCATACGCCTAATTGCAAGCATCCAAAATGTCCATAAATTTGCTGTTTATTGTTGTACTTGTTGGTGTGTATTTTATGATGTTCCCCAGCAAAAGTTTTCGCAGGGGACTTTGGATTTGCATTTGGCAATTAAATTACCAACAAAACCACTTGGCAAATAATTTGGGCATTGACTCTCTCTGCCTTTCTTACCGTCGGGCTGACTGACCGTTCAACTTTGACCGGACGCTCAGATTTTAAAATGACGTTGCATACTTATTTGGTCTTTTTTTCCTGGCAATTTAAGTGCATTGAACCTCAAAGAGCAGAGACAATTTCAATATGTTATGCGCCCGATGGCGTTGAAAGCGATTATAAATATAAGAGTCTTGCCTGCCATCCATTTGGCTAGCGTCAATGCGTTGACAAACAGAATTGCTACTTTTGGGGGCGTTATTCCATATATCTCTTGTTGGTATCGCCTATCGCATGTGGAGAAACTTTCAAGTGTTTGCAAAGCAAATCTAATGAAATTTCAGTAGAATTTTGAACTTTTAGTGCTTATTTACGCACACTCTCCCACACACACACACATAGACACACGCGTTGTGTTAAGAAAACATTTCGATTTTCGTAAGAAAAACTTTTGGCTTCACTTAAATTCATTTTATTGAGTTTTCACCAGCTTTAATGGTGTTTTTGTCAGTTTAAGATATCTTCGTTGGTGGATAAGAGCTACCAAAAGTATAATAAATTGTGTTAGTAAACTTGATAATTTGGGAAAAGGAGAAGACTTTAAATAATCTATTTAAGAACAAATTAAATGTGCTGATCCAATAGAAAGTGATAAACTTCCTTGGTTTAATTTTATTTGAAAGCTATTTAAATACTGTACCAAAGGTATACATGTACTTCCTATACTTTCAGGCAGATCAAGTGTATTTTCAATACTCGTCCCGCGAATTTCCAACAGTTTTTACATAGATGGTTTGTACCTTTGAGACATATTTAGCATTTGTACCGAATCACTTTAGTTTGTCACTTTAAGAATACAAATAATCAAACTATTGTGAATTTTACAATAAAATAATTATGAAACTTTTATTTTAAAAGTTTTTGAAGTTAAATACAAAGTTTTGATAATTCCCCTGATTTGAAAGGAAATAAGCATCCTAATTAATTTTTTTGTTCTTAAAGTTAACTTTATTTAATAAATTAGCATGAATCCTCCGCTTCAAAACTCTGCTTCAAAAAGTTCTTTCTGCTATTTAAAAAAATGTCGAACAAAATGCGACACTTAAAAGTCGCACCATTTAGGCTTCGGCGATATTCAACATGTTCAAATGTATGTTAGTTGTCCGTTAAATAGAATTAGTGAAAGTATAAATGTATGTAATAGTGAGCTCTTAGTTATAAACAAATGGGCAGAAGAAAATGGACTTGGACTCAATCCCTTAAAATCGAAATGCCTAGTAATATATAAGAAAAAACTGAATACTGATCACTTCCCAAAGCTAAGAATAAACACAAGTGAAATTAAATATGTTGACCATGCTGTCAATCTCGGCTTTACTTTTAATGGAACACTGTCATGGTGTAATCATGTTACTTAAGCAGTTGGAAAAACTTATGGAATGTTAAGGAACCTGAATTTAACGAAGCTGTGCCTACCCCAACATATTAGACTTTTGATTGCAAAATCTTACTTGATGCCCTCTTTATTTTATGGAGTAGAGGTCTTTGGGAAGTGTGATGCCACTAGTTTTAACAAAATCAATGTTTTATTAAATAATATTGCCAGGTATGTCTATAACATAAAACCACGAAGTCATATTACGGAACATGCAATCAAACTTTTTGACCTTAGCCTAAAATCGTACATAAATCTGAGAGCTTTGACAATGCTACACAAAATCATATATACGAAAAAACCTTCTTACTTATACTCTATGCTAAGCTTTAGTGCATCAATGAGGACTAATAATATTATATCAATAAAAACTAATCTTGCTAGTTCTGACCCGCAGTTCTTTATTTATGCCGTTCGTCTTTGGAACCAGCTACCACATTACCTAAAGTCTGTTACAAGCGCATCGCTATTTAAAGCAAAACTCAATAATCACCTACACACCATTTAAAAAACACACCAAAAATAAAATATATATATATATTATAGTTTTTTAAGTTAATCTTCTCCTTTATCTAAAACAAAGTCAATTCCAATTTAATTAAACTCTTATTCTGTTATTTTTGTTTGTAACTTTGTCTGTGAAATGTAAATTAATTTAATCTATCTTAAAATTTATCGTTAATACGTCTGTAACCGTCGTGACTAGCAACAATAACATATAAGAACACTTCTTGTCGTGCTAGGAAATTCAAGAATAAACAACAATAAAATAATATTATAGGATTTTTTTTTGTTTTTCAAAAAACGGAAATTTGTTTTCCCAATAAGTTTTGTTACAAATTTTTTTGGGGAAAAAGGTGTTTCCAAAAAAGAATGGTTGTTTACCCCCAGAAAAAAAAAAATTTTTTTTTTTTTTATGAGGTTTTTTGTTTGTTGGGTATTTTTTTGGGGGGGGGAAAAATGTTATATAAAAATTATTTTTTATTTTTATTAATTTATTTTTTTTAAATTTTTTTTTTTTAATGATGTTTTTTTTAATTTTTTTTTTTTTTTTTTTTTTTTATTTAATAAAATTTGTTTTATAAATCGGAGAAAGCGATTTAGCGTCCAAATCGTAAACTATTTGCAAAAGCGAAAATGGAAGCAGGACAGTATGAGTCGTTTATATTTCGAAATCGGAAGCGGAAAAAATGTTAAAAAGACATTTTTAATGTCAGTTAACAAAGCAAAAATAATCAAAAACGAGAAGGCCAAGCTAACTTCGTCTTTGCCGAAGTTTTTATACCCTTGCAAATGTTTTTATACATCAGAGTTTAAGAACGCCAGCATTAAAACAAACAATTTTTCTAAATAAAACCCACTTTTCGACCGATAGTTCCTATGACAGCTATAAGATATAGTCATCTGATTTTGACCAAAACTTCCAAATCTGTGTAAAAGCATATAACATTAATAATAGCTGAAGTGAGACACGTTAACAATAAAAACAATAAAGTTTTTCTCATTAACACCCACTTTTCGACCGGTAATTCCAATGACAGCTATAAGATATAAGATATAGTCATCCGATTTTGACCAAAACTTCCAAATCTGTGTAAAAGCGCTTAATATTAATAATCACTTCAGCAAGTGAGACACGTTAACATTAAAAACAAAAAAAATTTTCTCATTAAAACCTACTTTTCGACCAATAGTTCCTATGGCAGCTATAAGATATAGTCATCCGATTTTGAAAAAAACTTCCAAATCTACGTGAAAGCTTATAATATTAATAATCGCTGAAGTGGGAGACGATAACATTAAAAACGAAAAAGTTTTTCTCACAAAGACCCACTTTTCGACCGATAGTTCCTATGGCAGCTATAAGATATAATCATTCGATCCGATCGGTTCCGACATATTAGCAGTGTGCAGTAAAAAAAGACTCTGTGCAAAGTTTCAGCTCGATAGCTTTAAAACTGAGAGACTAGTTTGCGTAGAAACAGACAGACAGACGGACAGACGGACGGACAAAGCTCAATCGACTCAGCTCGTCACCCTGATCAAGAATATATATAGTTTATAGGGTCGGAAATGAATATTTCTATGCGTTGCAAACTTCTGGGCAAAATTATAATACCCTTTGCAAGGGTATAATAATCTTGAAAAGTAGTCGAATTATTTTTTGATTATTTTTGATAATTTTTTGGTAATTCCCAATAATCCCGATTATTTTTGATTATTTCTGAAAGTAATCAATTAATAACACAGTGCTACAAATTTCCAAAAATTGTAATAACCTGGGTATTGGCATAGCGTATGCTGTAGAGCAGGTCGCGTATAGCACTTCCTCATACTTGGTTTTCCTCGGGGACCCCCAAAATCTGAAGTTATGGCCCAAAAACCGTTTATTGATCTTTTTGCTCACTTAAATTGAAATAACTCGCGAATGGACCATCTCATTTTATATAACTTTGCCAATTCTGATAGCGACGAGAAGAGTCTAATATATTATATTCATAGGTTATAGTGATTTACCGCGATGGCTGAGAAATTCGGGTTACAGATCTGGTATTTTCAACATTTTTTTCGAAATTTGTACTTTGACCACCACTGGTTTCACTATTTTATTCTATGCGATTTTTCCTTAAGGTTTATTATAAAAGCCCAGTTAATTCTGCGTTGAACATTGGTTCTCCCGATAAATTTGGTTACCTAATGGCGAAGTTATTCGCGGATATGTGAGCACACCTCGAAAATCTAGTATTCGTTTTAAGTGTGTTTACAGAAAATCGATTGACTTAACATTATTGCCCCTAAAAGTATAGTTTGCCAAAGTTTAGTGGGAAATTTAAATTCAATTTTTCATATAATCACATAAATGTTTGCATATTTGTTTGACAATTTTGGACTTATATTATTCCTGTTCGAGTGCTGTTACCCTATGGGGCCAGGATAAACTCCAGTCGAATTAACAATTAATGCATCTTCACTACAGCTGTACCATTAATGTACTCCATACCCAGAGTATATTAAGTTTTTTGCAAATGGAACAGGAAGCATCACCTACCCTTTAAGGAATATGTTTTCTTGATCAGCATCAACCGTCGAGTCGATTTAGCCAAATCAGCAGGCAGATCAAGTTTATTTTGAAAATTTTGCCACGACCCCTCATATCTTTACCTTCTTGTCATATATAGCAACAAGCACTACATATGGACTCATTGGTAAGGATCGGCAGCAAAATACGTCCTGAGCATGCACTTCCGCAGGTACAGCGTTTTTTATTGTCGGGTTCTGCCGAGTTTCTTACTTGTTTATTATTCAGCGCATGTTCCAAGCATTTGATTTTAAATTCCGGTTATCATAGCTAAATCGTTTAATGGCTCGTGCCCGCTTGAGTGTTGGGCTGAGTGTGCTTTTTGAAGTTCTATTTTTAATTCGTATACCCTATACCAAAGATTCTACACATTAGCGGTATGTACTCCACATACGTAGTGGACGGATATACATGCATTAATTGTTGATTTGACTGTAGGTTATCCTGACCATATAGGGTAACAGTAACGAACAAATATGAAAACATTTGTGTGATTGTGTAATAACATGAAAAACTATATTTAAATTTCCCACTAAACTTTGGCAAACTATACTTTTAGGGGCATTAATGTTAAATCAATCGATTTTCTGTAAACACACTTAAAACGAATACTAGATTTTCGAGGTGTGCTCACATATCCACGAATAACTTCGCCATTAGGTAACCAAATTTATCGGGAGAACCAATGTTCAACACAGAATTAACTGGTCTTTTATAATAAACCTTAAGGAAAAATCGCATAGAATAAAATAGTGAAACCAGTGGTGGTCAAAGTACAAATTTCGAAAAAAATGTTGAAAATACCAGATCTGTAACCCGCATTTCTCAGCCATCGCGGTAAATCACTATAACCTATGAATATAATATATTAGACTCTTCTCGTCGCTATCAGAATTGGCAAAGTTATATAAAATGAGATGGTCCATTCGCGAGTTATTTCAATTTAAGTGAGCAAAAAGATCAATAAACGGTTTTTGGGCCATAACTTCAGATTTTGGGGGTCCCCGAGGAAAACCAAGTATGAGGAAGTGCTATACGCGACCTGCTCTACAGCGTACGCTATGCCAATACCCAAGTTATTTCGCACTGTAGCACTGTGTAATCAAACATTTTTAACCAAGAGGATTATATAATTTCATTTTTTTCTATAAATATAAAAGAGTTCAACCTGACTGACTGACTGACTGGTGACCGTCGCACATCCTAAACCACGAAAGATAGGAAACTGAGATTTTCACAGTAGTTTTATCTTATGCTGAATGTGAGTACTAAGAACGGATTTCGGAAAATTCTGTCGGGAAATGTGGAAAGTTGGCGGAAAACTGTTGTATGAAACTTTTTTGTTTTTCATCCGATCAAGTTGAAACTCATTTTCAAAGATCTATATGAAAATTTAGCAACAACTGCATACCAGTCTTTCGGAAAATTTAGAAACTTTAGTTGCCAGCTATTAGCTCCAAACTCATTTTCAAAATTACAAAGACTAATACATACATAAAAAAACAGACTTTCAAATTTTGGAAAATCTATCCCCAAAGTCCGTGGCCGTCTGTGGCCCAGTGGTTAGTGTGCTGGACTGCTGGGCGGGAGGTCGTGGGTTCGATCCCGCCTCTGAACATCTAATTATAAAAGTTTTTTTCTTTCTTTAGAAACTAGCTTTTACACATACGGTCACCTTCACCATCTATTGGCGCCAGCTGTGAAGTAACTAGCCATGAAAAAGCAATTTCTCAAACTTTGCCGGTCGGATCCGGCGTTAAACTGTAGGTCCCTTTCTCTTGTGCGAAAAATTTAAAGCACACACGCCAAGAGATTGAGAGAAGCTTGGCTTGGCCCCGTTGAGGAGCTGTATAGCCAGTTTTACCTTTTATCCCCAAAGTCGGAAAATTCACGGAAAACTGTTGTATGAAACTTATTTGTTTATTATCCGATCAGATTCAAACTCATTTTCAAAGATGTATATGAAAATTCAACAATAACTGTGTTCCAATTTTCCGGAAAATCCCACCCGAAAAAGTCGGAAAAGCGTCGGAAAAGTTTGTATGGTAAACATTTTATTTTCATCCGATTGACTTGAAACTTGGTTTGCAAGCATAGTACGCAAGATATTCGACAACATTGGGAAAACCCGCCCACGAGGAAATGGCCGGAAAATTCTGCATGGAAAAAACAATTTTTCACCAGATTGGTTTGAAACTCGGTTTGTGAGAAAAGTAAGTGAAATAAATTGAGATGTGATTTTCCGATGTTGGAAAATTTAACCCAACGGCCGGGAAATTCCTGGAAAACTCTTCATTCAAAAAACTATTTTTCATCCGATTGACTTGAAACTCTGTTTGTAGGGATGGAATACTAAATAATTAGTGATTGCACTTTCCGATGTTGGAAATACCGGCGGGATGCCCACTGGGAAGTGGGAGAATAGTGGGAAAATAGGTGGGTGGAAAGTGGGTAAAAGTGGGCGCGAAGTGGGAGGGATGTGGGTGAGAAGTGGATTGGATCTGGGCGGGAATTGGGTGATAGGTGGGTGGGATGTGGGCGGGAAGTGGGGGGAAAGTAGGTGGGTTACGGGTGGAAGTTGTGTAAGAAGTGGATGGGGAGTGGCTGGGTTGGGATGGGGGAGGGAAGTGGGTGGGATGTGGGTGGGATGTGGAAGGGATGTGGAAGGGATGTGGAAAGGATGTGGTCGGGATGTGGGTGGGAACTGGGGGAAAGTGGGTGGGTGGTAATTGGGTGTAGAGTGGTTGGGAACTGAAAGGGATGTGGGCGGGAAATGGGAGGGATTTATTTATTTATTTATAGTTTAACAATGTTCTGTCTAACTTTAAGAGGGCCTACTTAGGAACGACAATAAATTATTTTTTAGTACAAACAAGGAGGATTGAGATGAAAAAATATGGTAATGCAAGTTATAGTTTAAGCAAAGGCTTCGGAAGGGTTCGTGATGAGCGTAGTTTGTAAGGAAAGGCTGTAGATAAATAGGATAAAAGATTCTAGTAACGCGTTGTGGGACTGCAAGACTTATATTAGATAACAAAGCGATAGAGTCGATATCTCCTGACAGGAGTTTATGAATAAAAAGAGCACTATGGCAAGTTCGGCGGTTCTTAAGAGGGGTGCGAAACGGGTGGAAGTTGTGTAAGAAGTGGACGGGGAGTGAAGAACGCAGCAGCAAAGTTGTAACGGTGAAAAAGCAAAGTAGAAAACGTTGATTTCAAGCCTATTTATGTATGATTCGATTTCGGGGCTCTACAGAGGAAACAAATTTAAGGAATATTTTCAAATTTGGTAAATATTTGACTCTCACGATTGACTTTAAACTGATTCGGAAATTGGTTCTATACTGTTAATGGCGCAGCGAAGCGCGACGGGCTTTTTGCTAGTAATACAGGGTTGCCCATATTCGACGGACCCATTTTTTTTTTTTTTAAATCAGAGAAAAAAATAAAAATTTGGCGGTTGGCAATCTTAATCATTTAATTTGTTCCAAGTAGATTTGTTTACATCAATTTTTAAATATGATATCTCTCAAATGGCCGCCTCTGGCGTTGATGGCGTATTGTGCCCTTTTTGCAGCATTTTCCATCGATTTCGCCAACATTTCGGCCGGAATAGCGGCTATTTCTTCACGAATGTTGTCCTTGAGCTCTTCTACGGTCCTTGGCTTGTTAACGTAAACCTTTGACTTCAAATATCCCCACAAGAAGAAGTCAGGCGGCGTCAAATCGGGCGAACGCGGTGGCCAGTCCAAATCACCACTTTTCGACATCAAACGGCCCGGAAACAATTTCTTCAGAAAATCGATTGTTATGCGACTTGTGTGCGGTGGAGCGCCGTCTTGTTGAAACCAGAACTGCCTCATACGCTTTCGACGAATAATTGGCATCACAAAATTGGTCATCATGTCGCGATAACGCTCCTGGTTGATGGTAACAGCATGGCCATTTTCATTTTGGAAGAAAAACGGCCCAATGACCGTTTTCGCACTAACGCCGCACCAAACTGTGACTTTTTCGTCATGAAGAGGCACTTCTTGAATCTCCTGAGGATTTTCAGTGGCGTAAATACGGCAATTTTGCTTATTTACAGTCCCATTAAATGAGAAATGGGCTTCATCGGACATGATAATTTTGTTCCAAAATTGCTCGTCATCTTCGGCCATTTCGATGACTCTTTGGGCCCATTCCAATCGTCGAGGCTTGTCCGCAGGCAACAATCTTTGCGTCAATTGAATTTTGTACGGGAACAAATGCAAATCAACGCGAATAATCCGTTGTAAAGTAGACCGAGCCATGCCCAACTGCTGAGAACGGCGTTTTTGGGATGTTCTTGGGGACCTCTCAACACTGGCTCGTACGGCAGCGATATTCTCGGCCGATCGCCTTGGTCGACTTTTATTTGGCCTCTTCGGATTAGAAAGAGCCTCACCAGTCGAAAATTTTTCGTATAAACGCTTAATGGTGTTCTTAGAAGGCGCACTTTTCACATTTTTTAATTTTTTAAAAGCACGTTGAGTTTTCACAATTGACTTGTTCTGTTGAATGTAAATTTCAACTATTTCAGAGCGCTCGCGTGGCGTGTATTGTTCCATGGTAAAAATCTGCTTGGACTGACGCTTCAAACGCGGTATGTCATTAAGCGATCTGACATCTCTGTCAAAAGTTATGGCGTTGCCAGATGGGTCCGTCGAATATGGGCAACCCTGTATATAATCTAATTGATTACTAATCGTAATCGTAATTTAACAGCTATGGTTAGTAGACAGCACTGGCTGCCCTAAGTAAATGCCAAAGTTTGTGGCCTTTAAAGAAAGCCTAACAGTAGGCAACATATTTTTATTAACATTTCAGACCAAATATATGAGGTGAATTCGTAAACGGGGGTACCACAGAAATTTCTAGAGATTTTGCCGACGGTTGGTTTGTAAATCTCTCGAAAAATTCGTTGGTGCCACAGAACTTCTAGAGATTTCATTTTCTAATTAGAAAATCTAGTTGGAACACCAAATGTTCCAATTGATGTTCCATCTCTAAAAACAGGGCTGAATCTCTCGCAGGTTGATAAAATTGCCATAAATCAAGTAAAATTTGGAATTTGAAGGCCAAATTCGACACCATTGGCAATACTTATATGGTGTGTTTAATTTGTTCATAAAATCAGCAATTATTGCTTTGTGTGGCCTACAAAATTTCTAGAACGGCAAGAAGTCGGAAATTTAGTTTTTTCGCGAATATTTTGGAAACGGAAACTAAGATATGGCTTTGACATACCAACTCGTAATCAGCATGAGTAGGAGCGCAGGAATCAGGTGAAAATTCTCTGGATACTTTTCGCTGTAGAACAGTGTTATTTAACAACCTCCGTATCTCGAATTAGAAATCGATATGGTTTTACCCGGTTACCCTAATCCTTGTACCATATTCACTTATATGGAAGTACGTTTTTTTAGTTAAAGACGAAGAACAAAACAAGAAAAGATGTGAGAAAGGTGGTTGGCCAGGTAAGTCAGTGATTTCTTATAAAGCTCTATAACAAGGCTTATAATTTTATTTTGGTTCGTTGCCTGGATTTAATTATTTTGTATTATTGTGTATAAAACAAATAAATAAGAATGCATCTGTGCACATCTGTTCTAAATCTAGAACATTTTTAGCTAGATTTGTTTGAAAACAGTACCAAGATTACATCTAAGAAAATTGATTTTCATTTTAAATTATAAATATTTTGCAGACCGACTGTTGCCAGCGAATACTAAATGAATGTATATAGCCCACTTGGCACTGCAAAGCCACAGAAATAGAAGTGTTCACACGGCTTCCGTCAGTTGAGTGAACTTGTCATCTTCGTGGCTGCAGCCGACCGTTGAACCACAATGCCATCAACGTTTGATGTCGTCTTGTCATTATTATCTATTAGTTATTACCACGCGAGTCAAGAGTGCAAGGTACCCAAACACGCCCTCCATTTCATTTGCTAACCCCGCACCTCCCTTCTACTTCTTGGCTAATTGTGAGTTATTGACACGAAACGTGCCCTGCGCTGATGTTGATGGGTTTTGTCTACATTTACCGCCCACCTTCAGGCACGAGACGCTGGCATTTTGCAGCAATTATAAACTTCCGCTGGCTATGTGGACAAGCTGCTGGAAGGGAGAATCTATTTAATTGCGGCTGCCTAAATGTAGTCAACGTTTCTCCCTAACATCAACATAATTGAATTATAAATTGGTGTATATTCTCTAGTTAAATACATATTACATTTTGGCCCGGTGGTTGGAGAGATTTTTAGATAAATTTTGACAAATTTGCAGCTACTTGAAATTCAAGGCTCATTGTTTACATTTTGTTTGAAATAAAAGATGAGCAAACTAAAGATAAACAATTCACAGTTAATTGGACATCTGCAAATTGGTTTCTTGTGCGGAATATTAATAGATTGGATATTTGGGGATACGGTGTGACTTCAAAAGAATTGCTACAAAAATAAACCATTGACTAAAATGAATTAAACTACATAAAAGGACAGGAATAGCTTGACCTGTCGGTGATAAAGTCATACCTTGTACTCTCACTGAGTTCATTGAAATTAATCTTAATTCCTTTAAGTTTTTTAACTTTTTATGACACTCGAGTTTAAGTTAAACTTGTCTCAATCTTTATTGGTAACCCATTTTATGGCTTACACATAACTAATGCCAGAACTTTGGCGCAGTCGTAACTTAATTCCAAAAGCCCGGTTTGGCATTGTCCAAAAATTATCCATTTTGTTTTTAAGCTCTCGCTTCATTTGAATGGAGATTGCACACGCGCCATGATTAGTGTGTGCCACCTTCACCAAATGGCCAATCGGCCTGCTGCTGCTGTTGCCTGTGGCCATAAAGCTGAAATTTCATTTTGCATGCAACGCCCGCTTGAAACTGGGCCGGAGCTAAGGCAAAAAAAATACCTTTTTTAAGGGCCAAACAAGACTGAGCAATTTCCGCTTCGGTGTTTGGTATATCTATAAAGTAGAGAGACTATCCATGTCCAGGATAGACTCTCGCGTAGCCAGGACAACGTGCATATATGGCAATCTCCGTGACTTGGCTTGAGTTTCAATTTTCGGACTTTTTTATTGTGTTTTATATGCGAGATGAAAGCCAAAGAGTGGGCTGCAATTGTCTGAACAATATTGGGGAATTTGCCTTTAAAATTTGACTTGTCAGCTGAATGCTTTAAATAAGCCACAAATTTGTTTTGTGCAGAAGAACAAGAGTGGCAGTGTTCTTGTCTGTCTATGAAATTGTGTCTGCCCAATGAAGCTGAAAGTGACAAGAATTTGAATGCTTTTTCAGGGGTGCATCACAACAAAATTTTATTGAAAATTAAACAGATTATACAGGATTATATAATAAAAATACTAATTTATGAGGCGACTTTCATTAATATCTGGGGCTTGTTTTTTGAGTTTATGAATAATCCAAACAATTTTTTTAATAAATTTTATGAAAAGCTGAAGCAAGGAGACCAACGTGTAGTTTGCCTTAGCACAATCAAAATAAAGCAGAACGAGTACTCAATATTGATCTGCTTTTGTTCAATGGCTTAAGTCGAAGCAGCATCACCTGTTCGGTTTCAGTCGACGGCTGTGCAAACGCAACAGAAGTCTCTCAGAACTCTTTTCTGCTTTTGCATTTTGCTTTTTGCCCGGCGCATTATTTCTCTAAAACAGTGTTGCCCAAAATGCCAAAAGCCTATCCCATGGGATAGGAACTCAAAACTCTACCGGCGTCGCAGCCGACACACGCATAGAGAGAAAGAGAGAATACGTGTGTTCTATAAATAGCACGCTGGGCGGCTTGCTCTCTCACGACGATTGCTTTCGTCTTTTTCGTTCTCACGAGGCATTTGTTCGTTTGCTTGTTCCTCATGTGTGACGTCGACTTAAAGAAGCAAACGAATGCTGCTGCTTCGACCTACGACACTGAACAAAAGCAGAATCGAAATCATAATCGAAAATTAGGGAGCGACGACAGCTGCTGCGGTTCGCTTTTTCTCAATAATAGTTTTTGTGTTGCCTTCCCTGGGGCCTCTGGTTTTCTCAAAAGCATAAGCAAAAGCAAGAGATATTTATCAGTTAAAACTAGTAAGAGTGTTGCGGTCGAGTGCCCCGACAGCAAAATACCCTGTTCCAAGTAATGTGGTTTCTATAGCTTTGAACTCCTTTTATTTTAAAATTTATTTGAATAAATCTTCGGTGTTTTATAAATACGAAACGGTAACGGGATGCACACACACTCAAAGCCTTAGTGATTTTGTCGTTTGCTGCTGATGTCGGATTTTGCTAAAGCCTGCCTTTGGGATTCCCAAACAGTCATAGCAATTCTGTCATGAGGTAACTTCTGCCAACACACTAAGGACAGGCGCAGACAGCTGAAGATTGAATTGGTATTCATTCATACTTTCAACCTGCCTCCTTTGTTGTGTTGTGCGTGTCTTGTTTTAGAAAAGTTATGGACAATATCCATAACTGAATGACCTAAAGCCTGCCTAAGAAAATAAATAAATTTCTAAAAACAATTAAAAATATATTAAATTAAGATCATTTTGTTCTTCAAGTAAAGTAAAATGTAAAGTTCTTTGAGTTAAATGCTCTTACATAAAGTACCAACACCAAACCTTCTCTGTGAAAACAGCAACCAAATTGCAGAAAATCGAGATATATTTAAGAATGAAACGGGACTGATTGCAAGCATTTTGAAAGCACTTCACGACTACAGGAATATGCGGTATTGTTTTCAAATCAAAGAGGATTCAATTTGGAATTTTATCGGCTATTATTAATATTAACTTTCATTGTGTAGCTTTTACATACAACATTTTTTGATAAGAAATTATGTTATACTTGAAGGTAAAATTTAAAAATTTGCTCTACACATCCCGCAAAGTTTTTCAATGATTATTAATTAAAGGCTCTGCGAAATAAGGCCCTAAAAATAAAATGAAATCAGGCCCTAAAAATAAAATGAAATCAGGCCCCAACAATTTATATAGAAATCAAAAACCACCCTGTTTGATCAAATTTGGGGCGTTATTTCCATATTTGTGGCATTATTCCCTAAATAAAATTTTAAAATGAAATAAGTCCTCAAAAGAAGAAATGAAGTAAGACCGAAAAACTAATTTTTGGGGCCCTGTTTCATTTTAATAAGGAAATAAGACGCCAATTTTTAATATGATTTTTGGGTTCTTGTTTAATTTTTCTTATTCTTTCTAAATACATCAAATGTATAAAATTTTCAATATTTAATTGAAAAAAATGATTCAATTTTAGCGCCGCTTGCGAAAATTTGAGAGAAAAAACCGGAGATTTTTTTTATAACAAACTCCTTACCACGCGCGTTTTAAAAAAAATTTGCCTGCGGCGCTCTTTCTTTTTTCCAATTTTACTTCCAGCAGGGACTAAACCCGAAATTCATTTCAGTTTGAGTCAAGGCATTTATATTGGCTAAATTTTTTACTTGTGCAGCAATCGGACAAGCATTCCATTCCCGTTTTCCATAAAATATAACTATAACCGTAATCGAAATCAAACGAGTTAGACACCGCAATCGATTCGTTGACACAATTTGTTGAAAAATGTTATGTATATAGTCTGGTTTACGGAAACCGCTTGTGAAATGTGGTTTTTAATAAATATTTGAAATATTGCTCGTTTTTGGAGCCATAATTCGCCCTTTTCAGAGCCTTTCTATATTTCGTGTGTAGAATTGAGTTTTTAAAGAAAATCGCACTAGACTTTTGATAATTCTTGTTGGTCCACTTCAGAAACACTGAAACAATCTAAAGATTTAACCTATTTGCTCTATCACTGATTCTGCACCGCGTTTTGAAAATTTATTAGTGGCATTTGTGCTCAACCTCAAATTTCAGAATTTCGTTTAGCTTGATGATAAAAATGAACACGCAGTTAGTTTATATATTTTGGAATTCATGTTGAACAAAAAATTGTTTGAAAATTATGCAGGAAATGAAGTGCAGTTGAATTCTATTGGTAACTCCAAAACTGTAATACTATCCAAAAAAATAATGAAAGAGGAGCCTTTGTTTTCGCCTTTGAAATGTAAACCCCCCCCCACAAAAAATTTGTTTCCTCCCCCCCCTGAAAATTTCTGCGTACGCCACTGCTTCCCTATTGATTAAAGTCAGAAATTTCAAAATTTTAAAATTAAGTTCGCACTTAATTGTGGTTTTCGCAATAATTTTGTTTCACCCCAAAACTTAAATTTCTTGAAAAAATATTTTTATAGACAGTGTGGAAACTGTCCGACCCCAAATTTTACATTGAAGCACCTCCCGTCTGCAGATCATCTATTTTGTTAAAAATTTAATGTTCTTAATTCAATGGAAAATTCAGCCGACAATGGATTGATTTTGAAAAAAACAATGCAAACTCCATTACTTAAATCATTTTTCAAAATTACTTTGTACCCCAATCTACCATCTTTGTTGAATTAATTTAGCGTCGTTCCATGCCAACCCTGATTGGAGTCATTTTTACTTCATTGCCTGCTTGCCAGACTGTTACCATGTCGGTTCTGTTCCTTCACTTCTCCTCCACCAAGCTTTGTCTGCGTTCCAAACTGTCTCTTTGTGTAAGCATCTTTCCAACGCATTAATGTGAAAAATTGGCCACATTTGGCTAAACGTTTATGCCTTCTTCAGAATCCTAGGCCTCTCAATGTAATGCTATTAGCCTGAGGATTGATTGGATACTTTAACAATTTGCTCTCTTTTATTTTGAAAATCTACACGCATGTCTGGGAGATCTTCTATAATTAATTAAATTGGCCTTTATGAGCTGTTATATGGGCATTTAGTACGATGAGTGGACAATTGAAAATGCAGACAGGCAAATTCAAATGCTAAAAATTTAAATGCTTCCCATCATCAGTAGGCTCACCTGCTAAGGTTCGGTTCAGAACCGTTATTAACATTTTTATAAACAAAACTTTGAGTGAAGACTACTTACAATAAGTATTTAAGTAAATCAGAAAACTAAAGACTTGTGAAAATGTATAAAAGAAAATGGGAGCCGCCTCATTCCATAGAAAACGGCTTTCTTTAATCCTTAACCATAAATCTTTGTGTGCGCAAAGAACACAAAGATGTTTGAACAAATGAGTGCACGGCTGAGGCACACACACACAGCCACAATCTCAGTATCTTTTGGTGTTTTTGTTTGTGCCCATTGCCCAAAGGGTTCATTAGACTTTCCCCAGCACAACAAAACGTCAAAGCCAATGAACGTATAAAATGCAAGTGTACATAGAGAAGGTACCAAACATGCAAAGCAACTGCAATTGCGGCAAAAATGGTACAAGACCAAGCAAATGGCAAAATGTCAAAGCTAAAGCAAAATAAAAGCAAAACGTGTCACATGACATTGCGCCACAAAGTAGGCAGGCCTAGCCGGGCTGGGCTTTGGATGGTTAACCGCATTAGGAAAGGCATCGGGCGGGCCGACTGTGCATGGACCGGCAAAAGCATTAAAGCAAAGAAAAGTTGAAGAAAAAACTGATGGCAAATCATTTGTATAATTGCCGAGGCCTAAGGATATTTGGCATTTTCTTACTTATGGCTGCTCTCAAGGTAATATTGCGCACGTACACACGTTCACGTCAATACAGAAAATGTTTTGTTTTTCGAATGGCCAACACTTTTATGCCGCTCTTGGCTGTCATTATTCATTAAACCATAACATTTTGCACGCACCAAAAGTTTGTGTTGCCTACTTTCAGAAGCTTTGCTAATTTGGTAGATTCCTAATACTGTTTTCTTTTTACGAGCTCTGTGTGGTAGATTTCGGAAAGGGATTTTGAATGAACATCATCATGAAAACAACTAGTCAAGGCATTTAAATGACTAAGTTTCTGGGCAATGATGTTAACCGTACCAGCCAGGTGTAAAGATTCTTCTTAAGCAAATTCTTTAATCAAATTGATACGTAAATCTCTTCATACATTTTTAAGTCGAAATTGAATTATTTTAAAACACAAAGGAGCAGTGAGCAGTGTAAGCGACTTATGCGAGAAGTCTGGGTTCGACGAATATGAAAATATTAGTGAAAAGTAGACAAGAATAACTTTAACAGATCCGATGAGGATATAGCAACAAAGCTACACATTTTTCAGTACATAAAAGGGTTGGTGGTGTTTCTATATTCTATAAACCTCGCTTATCCAAACACCATAGAGACGCATGAAGTTTTCTAAAATACACAAGTTTTGGGACGTCGAATTTGAACATATAATATTCAGTTAGAAAGTCGGTCAAGCCCGACTATAATATACTCTATACCTACAATAGGAGCTGAATGCAGTGCTGGTGCTGTGCTCATCTCTAAGTTTCACTCTTCCTCTCTCTCTCTCTCTAACATTGTGCGGTTGTGAAAGGCCGAAAGGGGGTGGCGGGGGGTGATTCACTTATTTGCTCATAACTTGAGAACCGAAGGGAGAACTCATCCGATCTTTATCATTTCTTGGGCAAATCAATACATATTGCTAATGACTACCTATCTCTGCACTCAGAAAAAAACGACCTAGAAAGTTCTAGACCGATTGGGATAGAATTTATGCCGTTTTGTACTTAAAATTTTAAGTATGTTTTGTTCTTGAATGTACTTTCAAATAAGAACAAAACGTTCTTGAATCAAGTACATTTCGTTCTTACAGTTAGTCCAAATATTTAAGAAGAGATCGTATTTAGTTTAAGTACAAAATTTCTTGGATTAAGTACAGAATAAGAAGAAGAGAGAAGAATATGACCAAAACGATATAATAATACATAGTTCGAAATGTATTTAAAATATCTCGAAACAGTCTTCAAGCAAGTATTTCGGGATTGTAAAAATCGTATTTGAATTAAGGATTTTGTACTTGAATCAAGTATTTTCGTACTTACCGCACTATTGACACCGTTCGTACTTGATTCAAGTACAAAGCTCTTGGTTTTTTTTCTGAGTGTAGAAGGTAGATTTTCTGAGAGAGAAACTTAGAGATGAATCATTTATCAAAAAAGCTGTGGGAGATATAACGTTTTTTCAAAATTGTGGGGGCGGGAGGGGGCGTGGCAAAAATTGAAAGTAAACTTGATCTGCCTGCAAGTATAAGAAGCATTTGTCTCATACATGTCAAACCTCTATCTCTTACCATCTCTGAGAACTGTTTGTTCATACGGACGGACAGACAGACGAACAGACGGACATGGCTATATCGACTCGGCTGTTGATGCTGATCAAGAATTTATATACTTTATAGGGTCGGAAATGATTCCTTCTCCCTGTTACATACTTTTGCACAAACTTAATATATGTACTATATGTAACTTCGGTACAGAGTATAAAAAGGTACGTTTTTGAATCCGCGTCATCCACGGGCAACTTATTTCATATCATTATCATTATCATATGGGCTGCATTAAGCTCTAACGGGAAGTCTCCTGTATGCTTTGTATCCGGCCGTTTGAACTTTCATGCGGCATGGTGATGGATGCAGGACAATGTGCCGATTCATATCTCCCGGATAACACTTCGTTCCTTTTAGACCCACAATATACCGTCGATGCAGTGGTCGGCAATGAGTCCGGACTTAAATCCTATTGAGGGTTTATGGGGCTTCCTTGTGGCAAATGGTTATACCTGAAGAAAGCAGATCGATACTATAAGGACTTAAAGGAATCCATCGTCGCAGACTGCAAAATGCTCAAAAGCATAATGGCGAGTCTATTAATTATTAAGAGTTTTTGTTATCCTAAATTCAAGTCGCTTTTAAAATATTTTTGGATTAAAAAGACCATTGCACATATAATAATTTTTTTTTGGTAAATAGAATCTTAAGACCGAATTCCGTAACCTTGATTTTGATACCACTTATTACCAGCTAACAAAAAAAATATATAACAAAAATAAAATAATTAAGTGTTTATCTCGGGGGTGCCACAGAAATCACTAGCGATTTTTGTATAAAGGCTTGTATTTTATATTAAAACTTACTAGATCAGATGGCGAAAATAAAGCGAATTGAAACCGACTATACAAGGTAGGGTTGTCGAATATTTCAAAAATATCTATATCGATATTTTTGTCGATATTGAAAAATTATCATTTTGATATAAATATTTTGGTGTCAAAAACATCGATGTTATCGATATTTTCGATATTTTTCAATAAAAGCCCGGATCATTACAATGAACAGGTATATTGAGGTAAATGAGGCGTCATTTGACGTGTAATAAGAAATACAAACTAGAGTATTCGAACTACAACGCATAAAAAAAACTTATTCAGTTAAATCTTCGAAACTTAAAACTTCTGATTTTACCAATAATCGTTAGACAAAGATTTTAGGAAGACGCGTTGAGTTATGTGCTCATCGGTCATTCCGCTTCTGGTGTCAGAAACCACCCTTTTTATAGCCGATGCCAATTGTTCCGATGGCACGGAGCTTCCCGGTGTAGTCGTCATGCTGCAATCGTGTTGTTCTTTACTGTTTTTAAAAATGAGCTGCATTGCAGCCAAGCATCTCCATGCTTTGCGATTAAGTGAGCCTTTATGTTTGTTGAGTTGCCATTGTCCTTACAACTTTTTGCACAGTTAACAGTTAAAAAAACAACTTTTAAACATTGTGCCTGTCATGTCCAGAGCACAAGCAACAGTTATTCGCAACATTGTGACTGAAGGCTAAAACAAAAATACCCCCGAAAAATATCACCAAAAATATTCGATAAATCCGATATATAAAATATTCGATAATTATATTCTTCATTTTTGGAAAATGAAACTGACACTTAGATTTACAACCCTAAATATTCGGGCTTATATTGAAAATCCAAAGTACCTGAAAATGAATATAAGAAAGGTATTATCCATTTTTTATACCCCTGGAGAGGGTATATTGAAATTGTCCGGGTGTTTGTAACGCACAGAAGGATGCATCTCCGACCACATAAAGTATATAAATTCTTGATCAGCATGACGAGCTGATGTCCGTCTGTTCGGCTGTTTCTATGCTATCTCCTCCGTCAGTTTTAAAGCTATCTTAACCAAACTTTGCACAAAGTCTTTTAGTACAAATACGCTGCACGTTTGTCGGAACCGGGCTGATCGGATGACTATAGCATATAGCTGCCATAGGAACGATCGGTTGATAAAGAAGTTTTAGTGAGAAAAACGTTTTTGTTTTCAATGCTCTCGCTCCTAACCCTCGTATTTATAAGTTATCTATGATTTCACATAATTTCACCGGACAACTATAAAGTATAGCTGCCATACAAAAGATAGGTCTGAAAAAAGTTTTTGTGAGAAAAACTTCACAATTCTGTCAAGTTTGATACAAATCGAATGACTTTAGCATATAGCTGCCAAAATCGAAATCAATATATGAATATATCGTATAGCCATATTACAAACTGGCAGCATATACATTTCGTGCTCCAAGGGTATATAATCTTCGGTCGAGCCAAAGCTAGCTTCCCTATATTTTTATACCCTTGCAAAGGGTATTATAATTTTGCCCAGAAATTTGCAACGCATAAAAATATTCATTTCCGACCCTATAAACTATATATATTCTTGGTCAGGGCGACGAGCTGAGTCGATTGAGCTTTGTCCGTCCGTCTGTCCGTCAGTCTGTCCGTCTGTCTGTTTCTACGCAAACTAGTCTCTCAGTTTTAAAGCTATCGAGCTGAAACTTTGCACAGAGTCTTCTTTTTACTGCACACTGCTAATATGTCGAAACCGACCGGATCGGACGACTATATCTTATAGCTGCCATTGGAACTATCGGTTGAAAAGTGGGTTTTAATGAGAAAAACTTTTTTGTTTTTAATGTTAACGAGTCTCACATCAGCGATTATTAATATTATACGCTTTTACCAAGATTTGGAAGTTTTGGTCAAAATCGGATGACTATATCTTATAGCTGTCATAGGAACTATCGGTCGAAAAGTGGGTTATATTTAGAAAAATTGTTTGTTTTAATGCTGGCGTTCTTAAACTCTAATGTATTAAAACATTTGCAAGGGTATAAAAACTTCGGCAAAGACGAAGTTAGCTTGGCCTTCTCGTTTTATTAAATTTTTTTGCTTACTTCTTAAGTCATAAAATGAGTTATTTCCTCCCATTATGGTCTAACAAAAGGTCTAAGCAAATATATTTTATAAACTCATATATTTCCTTTGACAAACAAAATTCTTTAAAAGTTTATGATGTCAGCGAAAGCCACAAATTTATGGGCGGGTAGATTTAAAATGAAGTAGGCAACCAATTTATGTTATTCAACATTGAACGGCCATCAATCAGCCATTTGGGCCAAATAAATCAGATTGGCATTTACCCCCAACTAAATCAGAATGATTAACTTGGTAAGTTTGACGGAACATTTCACTGTGAAACTTGTTTCAATTTCTTTCTTTTCATTTGCTTGCCGTGATGTTTGCCTGTGTGGCTTACACTTAACAATTTTCCAGTACCAAATTAATTGATTCATCAGCTGCTGCTTCTTTCAGTTCCTGCTGTTGAGGGTCTTCGCTGAAGCCATGACATTTGTTCTGACTTCTTCCTCCTCATTAACGTTTTGTGTTTGCCAATTGGTGACGCAAAATCAATTAACTTTTCAATTGAATTGTAGCTGGATGTGAAGTCCCATCTCTCTCTCTCTCTCTAGTAAAAAATAAAATTTATTCAAATTTTTTATTCTGGATGCCACGCTGCGACACAAATTAAATTTTCATTTAAGTCGCCACAAGCCACAATGCCAGCAGAAACTTTTCCTACTTTTGTTCTCCTTCAAAGCTCAGTGTACACATACTTAAATTATTTACCCATTGCTTGGTAGCCACATTTTAATACCCACCGATTCTTTAGTACTTTTCTACTTGAACTTGGCCATGGAGCGAGAGATTTAAGTTGCAATTTAATTTTGTATAAATCGAGGAAATGGCAAGCATTAGAAAGGGGGGCAGAATCAACAGTTAGCAGAAAGTAAAGCTGAGATAACTAAATTTAGATCATCTTTACGAAATAGATTTTTAAATGTTCTTTAAAAGTTTTAAATACTCTTTGTTATTATGTAGAACTAAAAGAACCGCGACCTTTATACCTTCCTTTTCTTCTACGATTTGCAACTATAAAATATTCATGATAATCAAATTTCTTTTGGATCTAAATCATTATCAGGGATAAAATAACTTATGGCAGTGCATATGAAGAAACTTATTTGCGCCGATTAGCATAGACTTTGTCCTTGTTACACTCTTCGCAGCAAGGCAATTGCAAAGAAAACAAAGCTCAGAGCAATGGAAGCCAAGGCGCGGCCACCACTAGTCTAAACTATCAGCTTATGCCATTTTTTAATCAGAGTTTACTATCGGGTGTGTTCCAGAAATCTCTAGAGATTTTCGTATAAACGTTAGCATTTCATATTAAAGCTGTTTGAATTTATATGTTTAGGGGCTCAAATATGCCCGGCTACTAGATTAGATGACAAAAGTTGAGCGATTTGAAACCGCCTGCTCAAAGCCAAGTACAATAGATTTGATGCGTACGGTTTTACTTCCACATAATCTAGTAGGCGATATGATTCTTTGCAAATAAAGTAGTCCCAGTTTAGTTCGAAATGCAATCGTTTATACGAAAATCTCTAGAGATTTCTAGAACACCGCTGTATATGTGCTACCAAGGATAAAATTTAATTTAAAATATACAGTGAGTCAAACTGGAAGCATGAGAAATCTCTTGAGGACCAATTAAAGCTACTGCACCATGTTAACGCCAACTCCTCTCACAACCCTCGGAATCAGACTGCTAATTTTCCTCCCACCCTAAGGTTAGTTTGCGGCTTGTGGCTTACAAACATTGCCCATTCCAATTTAAATTTTCAACCCAGCTTTAGCCTAATATGCTTAGTCAAGGCAGGACGACATTGATCAGTAAAGAATAGTGGTTGTCTGTAAGCCATAGATATCCAGTTGGCAATTGATTTTTGTTTGTTAACTTTTATGCAAGCAAATCTTTTATATCCTTCAATCTTTGAACTTTT
>JAEIFU010003126.1:0-32552 GCA_018904235.1 Lordiphosa stackelbergi
CATATGAATATTTAAAACCGCAGGCGTTGGCAAATGAAAGGTATAGTGAGCGTTCCACATAAGGTTGTCAAAAACTTGCGGTATTCCCGCCGTTTGTTCGCGCGTAGTTCTAGTTGTATCTTGCCGTGATCGACCACGCTTATTTTTGAAAGCTCTTACGCGCTAACACGTGCCAGATTTATTGTTGTTTGTTTTTTAGTCGTTCGTGAGTTGTAGCGTCGCAAACATGAAGCAAAATAAAGAGAAAATACGGCATACTTTACAGTACTACTACGATAAAGGCAAAAATGCACCTCCTGCTGCCAATAAAATTTGTGCAGTTTATAAACCCGATAATTTCCACTTCCACCGCACAACGATGGTTTCAACGTTTTCGTTCTCAAGTGATCGAAAATGCGCCACGGTCCGGAAGGCCTGTCGTCGAAAATTGGGATGAAATCGCTGAATTGATCGAAAGAGACCGGCAAGTAGCAGCCGTAGCATCGGCCAAGAGCTGGGCATGAGTCATCAAACCGTTATAAACCATTTGAAGAAGCTTGGATTCAAAAAGAAGCTCGATGGTGCCACACGACTTGACAAAAAAACATTTTTGCCCGTATGGATGCATGCGAATCGCTTCTGAATCGCAACAAAATCGACCCGTTTTTGAAGCGGATGGTGACTGGCGATGAAAAGTGGGTCACTTACGACAACGTGAAGCGCAAACGGTCGTGGTCGAAAAGCGGTGAAGCTGCCCAGACGGTGGCCAAGCCTGGATTGACGCCGGAAGGTTCTTCTGTGTGTTTGGTGGGATTGGAGGGAATCATCCACTATGAGCTGCTCCCTATGGCCAAACGCTCAATTCGGACCCGTACTGCCAACAACTGGACCGCTTGAATGCAGCACTCATGCAGAAGAGGCCATCTTTGATCAACAGAGGCCGAATTGTCTTCCATCAGGACAACGCCAGGCCACACACATCTTTGGTGACGCGCCAGAAGCTCCGGGAGCTCGGATGGGAGGTTCTTTTGCATCCACCGTATAGTCCGATCTCGCACCAAGTGATTACCACCTATTTCTGTCCATGGCGAACGAGCAACGTTTTTCGGGGTTTACAATGGGGAAGTTTGGCTCTCTTTTGCCAATAGGAAGCGAGCTCTATAAGAGGGCATTATGAAGTTGGCATCTCGTTGGGAACTCGTCATCGAACAAAACGGCGCATATTTGACTTAAATCGCATTATTATAACCAATTTTATGAACAATTGAAAATTCAATAAAAATACCGCAAGACTTTTTTGACTGACCTTATATATTGGAAAATCTTTTACATTTTTCTTAAGAGCGTAGATTATTATGAACATTTAATAGACGGCAATAAGTAAACACGAGTAGAAATACTGTAAAAGGAACAAATGGTCAAAAAAATCCAGGAAAAATCAAAAATAAACATTTGAGTTTCATAAGTATCATAAATATTTTCGTATGACCTAAGTGATTAACATGAAGATTTGATGAATAACGGTTCGAATGGGGAAGGGTAAATAGGAGATGTAGATGAAATCGGACCCAAGAATCGCGAAATTTGTCAAATTGCTTCATATGATTAAAGATAATTTTGAAGACTTAATAGACGGCAAATAGTAAACGAGTATTATTAGCCTTGTAACCAAAAATTAATTATTTGAGGGTTATTTTTTGCAAAATTTGCATAATTTTATGATTTTTTGGGAATCATTAAGATTTATTTATTATTATAATAATATAAAAGTTTGAACCACGGCCCGAGAAGCCCGGTGGCATTTCTAAAACTTTTTGTATAATGTGGACGAAATTGACGGGTCAAGATCAAGATCGGTCCATAAAATTTGGATATATACAAAAATTTATGATTTGTTTAGACTATCACGAAGATGTAATGGTTGGCAATTAAAGACGGGTAAATAAGAGACTATTCCTTAGCATTGGTCCTCCATTATGTATATCGCGGTTCAGTAGTGTCATAACATGACTATGTTATTATAATTTGTGGTATTGGAAAGCAGTTTCTTGAGTAATTAGCGGTCTTATTACCATGGAGAACCCTTAGCTTCGAATGGCTCTAATGCATTGATCCTAGCATTTTTCACTCTATAGGGAGTACAATTTGTTTGGAATTGTTACTATTTTTGATCCTCTTTGGTATTTTTCCGCTATTTAATGATTTGTCGGTAACGGAAAGGGAAGTGGTTTAAAACGATTCCTATAATCTTGACTATATTCTTTTTATTGGTCTTCCATGGTATTTATCGCTGTTCAGTATTGTCAAATTCATGGCAATGTGTTACTATGTGGGGCATGTTGTGGACTTGAAGAGCAGTTTCTTAAGTAATTAGCGCTCTTGTTACCATGAAGATCCGTATTATTTCGTCGGTTATAAAAAATAACTCGCGAAAATAATCTGAACCCTGAGCAACGCATGCCGGTTACCTCATATGGAAAAATGTATTTCAAAACAGTTTTATGGCAAATCTTTAAGCCGTTTTTAAATCAAATGTATTTTTTATCACTCATCTTCTGTTGTTGGCCTTTTAGTAACCCTTTCCTACCTGGATAATATGTGATCTTAAACATGGAGTTCCATATAATATAGGTTTTTGCATATTTTGCATATTTTGCATATTTTATTATGTAAAATTTTGCAAAATAGTTTTTAGCGGACTTACATCATTTTTCAATAAAAATAAGATGTGTGCAATCAGAAATTAAATCCGACAAGCGGTTCAGAATATGCAAATATGCAAAATCCGCTGTCTAAACATTACACTCACCTGCATTAGCTTGAGCTCCTGATCCTTGGTTAAAACCTGTTGGGTTTGAGCCTCACGAGCCTCACGTCGACGACGCAATTCATTATCCTTCTCCCGTCGCTGCTCCTCCAGCTGACGTTCGCGTTTCTTTTCCTCAAGTGTGTTTTGCACCTCAAGCAGGCGCATTTCTGAATCGGTTACAGGACGTGCAGCTGTGGGTACAGCCGAGGGTAGAGGCAAAGGAATGTTGGGCATAAGAGCAGATGGAGCTGAGGGTGAGGGCGTGGGTATTGAGTCGGCTTTGGCGGCAGCAGCACGCTTTTCGGCCGCAGCTGCGGCAGCTGAAGAGGCAGCAGGATTTTCAGTAGAAGGTTTTGTCTCCTCCATTTGACCAAAAATGGGTAAAGGATTAGAAGTAGCAAGTAATGCGGGTGCAGGAGAATTAGCTCGCGGTAAGGGGGCACTAAAAATGGACTGGTCTGGTGCAGCAGGCTTCTCTGCTGCAGCTTCTGTTATATTTCGCTTCTCTAAGGGAGCTGCAGCTGATGTTGCAGCTGTAGAGGGCTTCTCCAAGGTGCTTGCCGGGGGCTGAGCTTCCTGCTTTTCTGGCATAGCTGTGGGCTTGTTCGCCAGCGAACTTTCAGATTTCTTATTTGGTGTTTCATCCGAATCAGCCCCAGCTATGCTGCGATTTGGATCTATCAATGCGGAGCCAGTGGAACTGGCCTGTTCCTCCTCTTTTACCGCTTTACCCGACAGCAACAAAACCTTATTAATCTTGGCCACCAGCTCCTCCACACTGGCTATAATACCCGTAGCTATTTCCAAGGGTGTGCCCGTTTTGCCAATAAAGAATATGGAAGGTATAGGCACCACTTTGTCTACATGGAAAATCGAAAGGTTATATGAGTCAATTGCAAAATACCAGCCACCCCCTACCCCACAGCCCACCCCACCACCCACTTACATATCGATATAAACTGTCCATAGGCAGAACCATCGCCTGTTATTTTAATGGCCACAAAATCAGAGGTTTCCAACTTGGAACGCACTCTTACATCATCCACAAATCCATCCAGCTTGGCGGACATTTCATCCTGACCTGTGGAGAGCAAAGAAATCTGAGCCGGGGCGACAATGACGTGGTGTTTTTTTTACCTTGTATGTAGACCACAAATATTGCATCTTTGGCTTTTGATTCTGCCACGGCCTCCGCTATGTTGCCCTTATGCCAATTCATTTTGATGTTTGTTAAATGTTTTTTTATTTTTACGGCTTTTACGGCTAACGGAATTCACCAAGAAGAAAATACGGAAAATTTTGTGTTATGTTTTTGTTGTTTTTCCAGACAAAGTTGATGACAGCTACAGCTGACGCTGTCTCTCTCTCTTTCCCTAGTGATGGGAGACTGTGGGTTTGGACCAAAGACACTGAAAATAAACAGATGACGCTTAAGCAATATTTGGAATCTTTTTCAAAACTTTATCTCGTCGAGACTCAAAAGTAATAATTTGACAAGGTTTTGAAATTCGGCCTTAATAGTGTTTGTAATTGCACATTTTGCAGACTTAAAAATAAACTTGTTCCTTCACTTATAATTTGATCAAATTTGGCCAGAGTTCACATTTGTATTTGCTAAATTTTCTAAAAATTTGCACCATAGAAGATTGGATTTTAAAAGCTGAATATCTCGTAAGGAAAATTTGTTAACGTCCCAGCAAAATTTACCCACAAAACGAGAGTAAAATTAAATAAGAATCCAGTTTTTAAAACACTTTTTTGCACAGTCTTTCAACTCAATCTTGAAACCTGTTATGAATTTGGCGAAGCAAAATATAGTCAAGTTTGACTTATCATATCTCCGGCTATAGTGAAAATTTTTAACTGTTAAAATGTTGTTGGATAGGTTTATTATGTGTTTTTATTAGAAATATATAAAACTTCAAAATCCAAGTCTTGGTTTGTGCGGGAAAGCGCTTTCAAAAATACTGTAATAATACATTTACAGACTTGAGATATAGCCTATGCCTCTTCCCTGATCGCCATGAACATATGCACATACACACGCTCATTAGGACCAAACATACATACAAACATACTTTCACTTTTATATATATTTTTCAAGTCAATCGGATGAAAATAGTTATTTCTGGGGGCAGATTGGAAAATCAAATTACAAATTATTTCATATATTATCTTTACAAACCGATTTTCAAGCCAATTAATAAAAAAATCGTGGCCGGATTTTCCAAAATTGGGAAAACACGTGTCGAACTATAACTTTAACTATTAAAATAACATTTTTCCCATACAAACTTTTTAGACGCTTTTCAAACTTTTTCGAGTGGAATTTTCCAAAACCCCGTCTTAGTACGCACTTTCACCACTAACAGAATTCCTGCCCAAATAACAGTCCTCTATCTCTTACCTTTTAGGCTGTGCGATGATTGCCAATCAGTCAGTCAGTGAATCACTCAGGACACTCTCTTTTGTAGATATAGAGATTTCTCTTACAAAATGAAGTCAAGTTTTTTAGAGGTTTAAAACAACAAGTCTCTGTTCAAAGATCAAGCATATGAAAACAAATGTTGTGGAGCTGATAAAGAACGCCAAATGCTCATTCTACAGTGACAAGTTTATCAAAAAAAAATTTACCAAGAAAAAAAGAGAGGAGAAAAAGAATTTGGGTAAGGGAACAAAAGAATTCAACCAATGATTAGACTGAGGGGTTCCAAACCCAAAAAAAAAATTTGTAAAACGCCGCGCTCCTCCAGCGTCCCCCACCTATTTATTTTGTGTTTTTTCTTTCTATAATTAGGACCCTCTTTTTTTTTTAAAATCATATTTTGAACGGGTGGACAGAAATTAGTTCTGATTGCACTGAAATTTGATTCATAAAAAAATAATAAGATTGGACCTAAGTTATTTTTGCATATTTCACATATTTTGCATATTCAGAATTTTACCGACATATTTTCCGACATATTATCAAAGCAGGCTTCCAAAATAAATATTTAAATAAATATTTTTGAAGTCGCCGCACTGTTGTGGACAATATAACTTATAATATATAAGGAAATTTTAAATATTGAACTACCACCGGAGCCAATTATAACCAGATGGGGCAACTGGATTGTAGCTGCATGCTTTCATGCTACAAATTACGAAGGTATTAAATCTGTACTTATTATTTTTAATTGTTACAAACACTTTACTGAAAAAATTTAGGTAGTTAACATATTAGATGAGGGAGATGCCAGAGCAATTGTGCAAGAGCTTCTTAAAGACAACTCACTCTGTGCAGTTGTGACGCCTTAGCAGCTAGGATGTGAGGCAGACACAGTATGGGGAAGGCTCTTCTTAATTTCCAAGACCAGATAAAATCCACTTCAAGGTTTTATTTATATACATGTGTAACTTCAATTGGCAATTTAAATGGAATTAACAAACTTAATTAAGATAGATATTTTAGGATGGTTCACTTCTCGCCTCTCTCTCCTCTTTGCCTTGCAGGGTTGCAAGTTTAGTGTTTAGCGAACTAGCTGATAGTGGGACAGATTCAAATTGTGACAGTGGTGCTGAACTTACTTCAATCGGGTCTGCTATTCATCAAAAATTACATTGAAGCCTTGCCAAAAATAATTCAGAAGCTTGAGAACTCATCGAATTCACTTCAGAATGCAATGGAATTACTGAAAGAAGCCCATGCGGTATTGAACAGGGTTCCAAAAAGTATGGGAACCGAGTTGTGCACTAAGCTGGAACAAGTTTTAAAAAAGAGCCCAGATTTCAAAACTATTAAAAAGGTCAACGAAACAATTAACAGTGTCAATGGGTCCTACATAATTGATGGTGTATCTGCCGCCTTTATTTTAAAGTATAAATATGCTCCGCTGACGTCCTGCGATGTTGAGAGAAGTTTTTCGGCATATAAAATGATTCTGACAGACAAGCGCCATGGCTTAACAGTAGAAAACCTAGAAAAGATTATGGTAACATACTGTAAACAAATTACAAATAACATTAAAGTTAATAAATATTATTCATTCTTTTGCTCAGTTTTTCACTTAAATTCGCTTTGCGGGAGATGGCGTGGACATGTATTGAATGCAATATTGTCTAGATGGTCTTTCTGCAATCATCCAAACAATTATATTGATCTAATTGAAAGCATTATTCCAGAATGTAGTACTGTATGTCTCCGACATATTTTATATGTTTTCGACATATTTAACATATTTTTCAACATGTCGTTTTTATTCGATCCGCAATTTAATTTCATGACTAAATTCAAAATTTGGGTTTTTTTTGTGCAGAAATGACGAAAAACATAAAATCCGGGGTCTAATATAGGGACATCAGGAAAAACTTGGATGATGGTAATGTTACTCTTTAATTCTTTAAAAATGAATTTTAAATTTGCTTTCTATGCACCAAAATTACGCATGTGCTTTTCTCCAAATGCCAAATAAATCATAATTAATATTACATTTGCGAACAAATTTGTTGTGTTCAATTGTTCTGCGAGTACGTTTGTTCAAAGATTGTGATTAATATGGCTTGTGCGGGTTATAAAACTACAATTTCTAAAGTTTTTTTGTCGATGTCGGAGTCCGATGTCATTGACTACCTTCATAGTCATAATGTCATATTAAAGGAAATGAACTGCCCAAAATGTGATGAACTGTGCAAAATTTCGTCCAAAGGTTTGAGGGCCGTATTTCGTTGCGATTCCGTAGTGCAAAAGGATAATAAGAAGAAAAATCAAAAATTCAGTGCAATTTGGTAGAAAGTGTTCGCAAAAACACTCAGGGGTAGTCCCGTCAAGCTATTGTTGACTCGAAAAGTTTCCTGAGGGAAGTATACATTGACTGCAGTGTAAAAACCAGCCGTTCCGTTATTGGAGGACCTGGAAAGGTAATTGAAATTGACGAGTCCAAAGTTGGCAAACGGAGTTTTAATTGTGGAAGAATAGTGGAAGGATAATTGGTGTTTGGTGGCATCGAGTGGGAGTCCGGCGAGTTTTTCATTATGCCAGTCGAAAGCCGCCGATTGCTCCTCTATAATGACGACTGTTGGTCCAGTGAATCATTTCATAAACTTTGTGGACCCTGTAACGCAGGCTCACACACAAAACATTGAGCGTCTTTTGTAATAGGCAACATCCCACACTGTGATCAGCGGAAGGAACATTATTTTGGGTATTTAAAGTTTTTCTTAATAAATTTCGAGTTATTCGCACAGAGGGGGTGAGTTGTTCAGAAATTTAAAAACGCCGCAGTCGAAATTTTTATACACTTGAAAAGTGTATTATAATTTTGCCCTGAAGTTTGCAACGCATAGAAGGAATCATCTCCGACCACATAAAGTATATATTCTTGATCAGCATGACGAGCTGAGTCGATTAAGCTTTGTCCGTCCGTCTGTCTGTTTCTACGCGAACTAGTCCCTCAGTTTTGGAGCTATCGAGCTGAAACTTTGCACAGAGTCTTCTTTTTACTGCACGCTGCTAATATGTCGGAACCGACCGGATCGGATGACTACTTCTTGTAGCTGCCATAGAAATGATCGGTCAGAAAATGGGTTTTAGTGAGAAAAACTGCATTGTTCTCAATATTACCGCTCTCAAATACGGTCATGGGTAATATTGGCTTTTTCAAGTGTATCAGAACTTCGGTACAGACGAAGTTAGCTTTGACTTTCTCGTTTTTTAAAAATCGCGCGTTTTTTTATACACTTGAAAAGTGTATTATAATTTTGCCCAGAAGTTTGCAACGCATAGAAGGAATCATCTCCGACCACATAAAGTATATACATTCTTGATCAGCATGACGAGCTGAGTCGATTAAGCTTTGTCCGTCCGTCTGTCTGTTTCTACGCGAACTAGTCCCTCAGTTTTGGAGCTATCGAGCTGAAACTTTGCACAGAGTCTTCTTTTTACTGCACGCTGCTAATATGTCGGAACCGACTGGATCGGATGACTACTTCTTGTAGCTGCCATACAAATGTTCGTTCGGAAAATGGGTTTTAGTGAGAAAAACTGGTTTGTTCTCAATATTATCGCTCTCAAACACGGTCATGGGTAATATGTTATGTTTTTAAGCTGATTTGCGAAGTTTGGTCGAAGTCGCTAACCGTTGTGACAAGCTATTTCAAGTGTATCAAAACTTCGGTAAAGACGAAGTTAGCTTTGCCTTTCTCGTTTTATTAAATTTGGTCGTTTTTCAAAATAATAATTCCAGGAAGAATGTAAACGCCTTCAACTTTACTCTAATCAGGGTTCCCCAAGAAGAGAGCGCAAATGTGACTTGTCTCTTTCTAAAACAAGTGAAGCAGACTTCGAAGACTCGTTGGCCGATCCACGTCAACTAAACAAAACAAAAGGGCATAGCAGAATAAGCATACAAAAACTGCCCCCACTCCGATCAGCACCAAAATTTAATATGTTGTTGCCATCAATGAGAAACTCGCTCTCCTAAAATTTTAGTCTTCTAATCGCTATTGGAGTGGAGTTATGAGGGCGGAAAGATAAATCAAAAAACTCGTTTATCTTCAGAACCGCTTAACCGATTTGAATGGGTTTAATATATGTTATAAGTGTCAATCATAGAATTCAGAAAGTTATTTTTGCACATTTTTATTACCATTTCTTAGGCACAAAAAATATTATTAAAATTTTCAAATAATTTTTTCAAGGTGTACATCGATTTCAACTATTATTGTTTTTTGCTGGTTGTTTCCATAAGATGTCCTTAACAATGCAATTTTTTTGCAGTGTCATCGGGAATCATCTTCATAGTGAATACCAATAAAATATGTGAATAGTTTTACAAATATATTTTATAATATTGAGCACACTGTAACAACTCACACAGAATTGACAGAAAATTTCCCCTTTTTCCCCTTTTAAGTTGATTTACAGTGTGCCTAATATGTATAAAATATTAATGAAAAGTACTAATTTAACGTTTAATTATTTTTCACCATGTGGTACTCTTGGGATGTGTTTGCAAAAATTATATGTTGTTAGGGACCTCTTGATGAAAAACCCAGCAAAAAACTGTCGGTGTCGCAAAAGGCTGTCACCGTAAAAGAATTATTTGAAAATTTCAATAATTTTTTTTGGGCCAAAGAATTGGCAATAAAAATGTGGAAAAATTATTTTTTGAATTGTGCTGTGGACACTTACAACATATATTAAACCCATCCAAATCGGGTAAGCGGTTCTTAAGATAAACGGGTTTTTTGATTTATCTTTCCGCCCTCATAACTCTACTCCAATAGCGATTAGAAGACTTATAATTTAGGGAGTGAGTTTCTCATTGATAGCAACCACATATTAAATTTTGGTGCTGATCGGAGTGGGGGCAGTTTTTGTATGCTTATTCTGCTATGCCCATATAATAGACAATTACCATTTATGTAAATGATCTCCCAGATGTTTTGTCAGAATGTGTAGTCCATATGTACGCTGATGATGTTCAAATTCAAAAGTGTTTGTCGTCCATTGTGAGTTATCTAAAGTTAGTGAGTGGTCAAACAAGAATGGACTAGGCTTAAACACGATAAAATCGAAATGTATTGTAATATACAAAAAAGCATTAGAAACAGGAAACTTACCACAATAGACTATGTAGAAAGAGTATGCAATCTAGGTACCACGCTCAATTAAACTCTTTCCTGGAGTGATCATTTAAACAAGGCTGTAGGTAAAATATACAGATCCCTCCAGACTACTGTATCTCACACAGCACTTTCTCCCTACGCATATTGGACTTTTAAAAGCTAAGACCTGTTTGACTCCTTGTCTCTTCTATGGAGTGGACATTTTTGGCAATAGCCTTTAACAACATAGCTAGATACGTGTTCGACCTAAAGCCAACTGACGTTTCAAATTACTCGAAAAAGCTTTTCGACCTCAATTTAGATAGTTGGATACAATATAGAGCATTGTTATTTCTACATAAGCTTTTTAGTACCAAACAACCAAAGTACCTCTATGAAAAACTTGCATTCTCTGCTTAAGACATCGGCTATCCTCATCCGAAAAACATTTTTATATATATGCTGTTTGCTTATGGTATAATCTGGGCTTTACAAACTACATTTTACACCACATTTCAAATAAATTTATAATTTTCTGCATACAAAATTGTACATTTAATGTTTATTTAGGGGGAAAATATCGCTCTGCATTGTTGTCAATTATTTAATTAAAGAAATTCCTCTTTGTGATTTCGATCGAAGCCTCTCTCTTTCTCTCTCTCCCTCTTTTACACCGATGTTTTGGTCATAATGATGACAGCGGAGGGCACCAGTCCCAGCACTTCCAGCGGTTTCTCATAGTCATCTTCGACAAAGATTTTACGCGGAAATGTGGTCATCAGAGCGAAAGGTGATTCAATGCCAGTTTTAACTTGAATGAATACACGCACCGCCGACAGCTGCTCCTTGACATTGAAGGTTTCGGTGAGAGTGGAGCCATCTTGCAGACGCACCTGTATGCGTGTCTCTGTATAATCACGGGACGGTGACTTGACGGCCGTCGGTGAAGGAATTGTGGTGTGTTGGCTGGTGGAGGTAACCGCCTGCTGGGGATCCTTTTGCTCGCGCGCCTTACGTGCCGCTTTGTCTGCTTCGATTTGGGCTCGCACACGATCTCGTGCTGCCTTCTCTTCTTCCTTCTCACGCTTGCGTTGATCTACTATTTTTTTCATTTCCAACTCCTCCATACGACGACGCGCCTCGGTCATATCCTTGCCTGAGCGTATGCGATTCTTTTCTCTCTCCAGGGCTTCGGCCTTTTCACGCTCCTCACGCTCGATGCGCTTCTGCTTTAGCTTCTCCTCAATTAAAGCCAGCTGGGCCTTTTTCTCCTCCTCGGTGAGGGCTTTCTTCTCCTCGGTGGATTCGGAGAAGTTGCTGTGTCCCGTTTTGGCCGCATGATACTCAACTTCTGTGTGATCTTTGAGCACTTTGCCACAATCATCGCATTTAAGTGACTTGGCCACGGTCCCGGCGTCTTCGCCTCCACTGCTGCTGGGCAAATCTGCAGGTGCAACACCACCGGCTGGCTCGCGCGGTGACGAAGGAGCAGGAATCTCTTCATCCACATGTGCCAGCAGCCATTCCATGGCCATTTCCCAGCCTTTGTTACCGGTCACCTGCAAGGCATATTCTCTGGCATAACGAGGAGGGGGGGAGGAGAAGAAACATTTATCAGGCGAATGCCGGCATAAAAAGAAATAAATGTGGACTTACACTCGTTCCTGTGCGAAACCCATATCCACCAAAGTTTTTACGTCAGTCATATTGCTGGCCCAGGGGGTTTATGTGTTTAGATTTAAAATTTTAAGTTGAGTTTTGCAATAGTTTTGAGATGCACTTTTTTTTGTGACAATGACACACAAAAACAAAGCCTGGCTAAGAGTGTTGGAAAATATTAAAAGTTGGAGAGTTTGTTGGTGATGAGAGGACTGGTGTGGACTGTTATCGATATGCGTGAATTTTGAAATACTCACGAAATGAAAGCAAATGGTTGGAAAAAATGAGAGGTGCCTGAATTTGAATACCAGAAACTATTTAAAAAAACTGGCGAATTTTTTTTTTTTGTTTTGTTTTATAAGTGTTGAATAAAATTAGAAATTATCAGATGTAAATAGATGTAAAAAAAGTCTAAAATTAAAACAGGATGCAACTTGGCTGATATAAAAAATTTATCACAGATTCTTCCTTCTGTCTGTAACATACGAGCATATTCTGAGCTACGCAAGTTATATTCAAACCCCAAATACAAATTTAACATTACTGTTAAACTGACGGAATGCCTTTTGGGGCACTCATCTGGGGCTAGGATAACGAACGCGTTTTGGCAGAAGACAGGTTCTTAAAAAAATCAAATTTTGTACTTCTTTAGGCAAAGTATTCATAAATACTAATTAAAGTATTCGTTGAAAATGGGGAATATAGACTCACCGGGCCGTCGATGACAGAAGAATAGATTGTGACACCAATGGGGTACCAGAGAACAAAGAGTCTACAACGACCATTGTTCCGTTGAAAGTGCGACAACTCCAACCGACAGCGATCTGAAGACTCGTCGAAAGCTTCAAAGAGCAAGCGTATTGGACCAGAAGATACACTCGCTCGCTCAAGCTTTAAGCCGGAACTTCAGGTGGCCATTATCTACTGAACCGACCCGGAAAGGATGATTTCAAACGAAAAGTTTGAAGGCCCTTCTCGACGCCATGAAAAGGAGAAAACACATTTTCCTAGCTAAGTTTTACGGCATCAATCGGTACTGGGCAGCTAATGTCGTTGTTTGTACTATTAATCTAGGAATTCCTGTGGTGACCTATGGCCCGAAGAAGAATCAATGTCAATACCTAAATAATAACACAGTGTTACAGCGAAAAAATACTTTCGAAATGACCTGGCACACGCTGTAGAACAGGTCGAGTATAGCATTTCCGCATACTTGGTTTTTTCCTAACACCCCCAAAATCTGAAGTTATGGCCCAAAAACCGCTTTTGCTATTTCACCTCAAATCAATAGATATAACTCGCGAATGAACCGTCCGATTGTTCCAAACTTTATCAATTCCGATAGCGACAAGAGGAATCTTAAACAATTTAATCAACTAATTTAATGCGATGGCTGAGAAATGCGGCTTACAGATCTGGCATTTTTAACTTATTTTTGTGAAATTTATACTTTGGCCATCACTGGATTAACTATTTTATTATATGCTATTTTTTCTTTATTTTTATAATAAAAGCCCATTAAATTCTCCGTTGAACGGTTGTTGTCCCAATGAATTTCGACACCGTTTGTCGAAGTTATGCGCGTTTTTCTGAGTACATTTATGTTTGCTTTAACATTTAGCCAAAATAAGCTATTTTGTACAAACAGCAAAAAACACCCTCATAAGCGAGTCAAAGTCGCCCACATTGCACTTAATGCGCTGTCTGTTTATGCGGGCTGACGTCGACACGCTTGGACTCAGTTGTTTTAGCTCTATTTAAAGCGAGCTAATTACACTTGTTGCGAAGTCAGCTTGTACAGGTCCTTGCCTCAAAAGGAAGCAATTATTAATGCGCTGAGTCCACCGAGTATTTTATTGCGCATTGATTTTAAGACAGAATAACGGGTCGATGCCTAATTGGGCTATGCATTACTGCTTTGGTACAAGATGATGTCACTTTCTTCTCATTTTAACTTGCCGTGGTCCTCTTTGGTTCTTGTTTGGTATTTGATGGTTCGTCCATCCTGCTGTAGTGGTTTTTATATTGTTCATCATTGGTCATCCATGGTATTTTATTGCGGTTCTGTATCATTGCTTGAAAAGTCCTTTCTTAGGTATTAAACGGTTTTATTTTTATACAGAACCCACAACTAAATTCTCTACATTTGACTAGATATTCCCACGACTGGCCCGCAAGGCCGGGACACATGAGCAATCAGCTTTTCAAAAGCCTTAACAGTGCCTGCCTTTGCACGGTTCTTGATGAGCACTGATCCTTTTTATAAGCGAATTTCAGCTCATTAACAAATAATCATAGCCACCTACAGCTTCTTACTATATGTATAAGTGAGCCTTTATCTTTATGCTAGATAACAGTACTCGGCGACCGTTAATCTTGGCCCAGAAATCGTGAAACATGAAAGTTTTATATATATTTGAATTTTAAGTATTTTAAAAGATTATTTGAATCCTGCCGCGCCAATAAACAAAACAGAGTTTATTATACTTGTATAGTTTTTTGGGCTTTTTTTATTTTGGTACTAATTCTCTTTGGCCTCTTTAACAGTCCAAAAAAATATGTTCTTGAACTCACATAATTTAAAAAAAAATACTAGATTGTCGATGTGTACTCAGAAAAACGCGCATAACTCACAAAACACGGTTTCCAAATAAATTGGGACAACAACCGTTCAACGGAGAATTTCTCAAAAAAAGTTGAAAATGCCAGATCTGTAAGCCGCAATTCTTAGCCATCGTGTAAAATAAGTCAAAACATTAATTAAATTGTATTAGATTTCTCTCGTCGCTATCGGAATTGATAAAGTTATGAACAATCGGATGGTTCATTCGCGAGTTATATCTATTGATTTGAAGTAAAATAGCAAAAGCGGTTTTTGGGCCATAACTTCAGATTTTAGGGGTGTTAGGAAAAATCCAAGTATGAGGAAATTCTATACTCGACTGGCCCAACAATATGTACTGGGTCTCGTGAAAAGAATGTGCAGATTTTTTTTTTTTTTGACTTCTCCGTTCCTTCTAGGCTAATTAGATACTATTTACCATTAATTTTGCCGAGATGCACAACTGATTATGCCCAGCACAATCGATTTCGAGTCTTATGTCAAAACTACAATGATCTCTACCACCTGCTCTTAACAGATCTCTCTCTCTATAATTATCTTCGGGGAAATCTCTGACCACGGGGAAATCTCTGACCACTCCCTAGCTGTGAGGACTGGCTATAAAATCTTCCCCCACCGGGTCAGAGATTTCTGGGTATTTAATTTTAAGTTTAACTCATAATTTTTTTTACTAATTTTAAATATCACTTTTAGATTGATTAATTTTTATTTTTCTCTCTCTCTATAAATTTTATTATATTAATTATTATTTTATATTTTTTTTTCCTTTGTTCCCATTTTAACTATCACTATAGGTTTTGGTTTCTTTTTTCACTCTTCTCTATCTCTTTATCATTAAAGTTTTTGGTAGCTCCAATAACGTCTCTGACTACAATTGGCTGTGAATCGGAGCATAACTCGCCGGACGGGCAAAGTGTAAAAAAATTCCCCCATCGTGTCAGAGTCGTTATTAGTTTATTTTGTAATTTTGTTATTTTCTCTTTCTAGGCTTCCTTGGACGATAAGTCTTTTTTAGCTTACGAGCTTACGTCCGCGTGGAATGAGATAAAAATGCACAAAATATATTTGAAGCAACAATAAGAAATTTGTGTGTGAGTGTGTCGCCGTGAATAGCGAAAAGCGGTGCTTTTAATGTTTTTGGCAGAGGCATTCCTACAATTACCTCGTGCTTTTATTAATTCTTGTAAAAAAAAAGGGTTTTTTTATTGGTCAAAAAAAAGAAAAAACAGTCGTCAGATAAACTTTTATTTTAAAACAAGATTGAAATTACTCCCAAAGAACTGCAGTTTCGCGAAAAATTAAAATAAACCAATGTGAACGCCAGCTGTCTCAATTTTAACAAGCAAATTTGCGTACAAACGTAACGTCCGTAAAGCAGGATAAGCCCATATGAACTTGTTGTAGTATGTAGGCTTATGACGCATCAAACAACAACAAATGCATTAAGGCAATTGCTGGAAGTTCTTGGAGTAAGGAAAAGGAGACGCTACTGGTGAAATGTAAAGCAAGCTCTGCGCACCATCACCGGATGCCACACCATGGGCCATGTACCACCTACATGAACAGACCCAAATCCTAGGTGTCCTTGATCACAGCTGCATGTTAGCCAAACAGTTCCTTGCAAATGGTCTTGTAGAACCACAACTCACACCACTACACCTCTGGACTCACCCCATAGACTCAGCAGCTTTCCTTGGGTTAGACCTGGGAAACCCGAACTTGACAATATCCCTCTTATATTTCAAACTTCTCTACTAAACTTTCTCGCTTTACCCACAACATATGCGTACATTACTCTCTTCCACAGTCGTTACAACAACAACAAATGCATGGCTTGCGGAATGGGCCTGGGCACCCCTGGTTTAAAGTGACATTTACAACCATCAAAGTCATTCCAGAAACTTTAAGACGTCTATATACCAAATATACACGACTGGGATAACTTTACCACATAGTAGAGCAAGCAAATGCCATCAATATCTACACGGATTGATCTAAGTTCGATGACAAAGTAAAAGGAGGAGTATTGCAATCCCATTCCGGCCCCCTACCAAACAGAGCTAGAGGTCTCCAAATACCCAAACATACACATAATCGAAGAAAGAAACATGCAGCTCGCTTGGACGACTTCTGTAGAAGCTATAAATATGAAGAAGAGAAGGAGACCGTACTGCATCTTCTTTTAGAGACTCAAAACACTAGGTCACCCCTTTCTACTCAGCCTCTCGGAAGTATCTAACACAGAGATTCCGTCTCTACTTAAATTTTTATCGTCCTATCTAGGAAGTCTTGACTTTCTTCATATTCCTTCTAACAACAATTTGCAATTAATACACAAGTTGTAAAATTTAATTTATTTCAGCGTCACAATTTGCATTTCTAGTATTTTTGATAGAGATAGAAAACAAATAAGGTTAAGTCTCCTAAGGCATGCCTCGAATAGTTAAAAAAAAAAGAATACTTGCCAGGACATTCCCAACAGACAACTGTTCTTTGAGGCAGGGACAGAGATCAAAATATAAAAATTGACTAAAAATATTTTTTAAATCCAAAAAAATATACAAAATTTACAAAAAATGGTAAAACTTTTGTAGGTTGATTGCTTCAAATTTTCCTAATCTCTACTTCTAAGAACAGTTTCAGGAATACCCCCCAAAAAAACTTAAGAAGTAACATAAAAGGGTAAAAGTATATCATTTGTTTTGCTTCAGCCTTTTCCTACAGCGTGAACCACATGAGGAACTGCAGCAGCTTGTAGACATTGACCAAGGGGAATTTCCATTCCCGTTTCCTAGCCAGCGGCGGCACTAAACTTGGATAATGGACGGGACTACTGATATGACAATTGGTATTCACTGTACCGCCGGGATAATTGATGGGCACAGCGTCACCCATCTTGACGCCATCACAATCGATGAGTTCCAATGATTTATTGAAGCATATGCGTATTTCCGAGAGATAGCTAATCTCATGTTTGCCATCAAAGAGACAATGTACAGAGGGATTCTTGCCCAACACCTTGACTATGGCATTATTAATAGCAATCACCGTATTGTTCGAATCGGGATGTATATCAGAGGCATCCAGTATGCGGGACATAATAAACTCCTCACGCCAGGTCAGACCTTGGGCAAAATACTTCAACTCATCATCGAGCTGCTCCAGGAGCATGGCACAAGTACCATGCTTTAGCCATTCATGTTTCCACAGCCAATCCTGTGAAGTGGTACCCTCCAAATCGGGCCAATAGGTCTCCAAACGATCCGAGATGCTGTCCAATTGATCCACATTGAAATCGGCGGATTTGTTACAAAAATTGGGACCCACTTGGCCAAGTTTGGTAGGCCAAATGCCGTGTATGGTCCAGAATTCCTTTTTCTGTGGCAAGGAGCATTCATGATTGGGATCCTCTTCACGCCAATGATAGCAGGTAGTGACCGGCCATTGCTGCGTAAAGATCAACACATCCCAATTGTGATCTTGACTGGATGGAGAGTCGTCATCTGAGAGGCTGTCGTCATCTTCCTGGGAGAAATCAGGCCATGCTTTTGGTTTCTTCAAAGACTCGTCACTTGTGTTTGTATCATCAGAGTCGGATATGTCATCTGGTAAACTAACAAAGAAACTTATGGTGAGTAATTCTATTGATTTTGCTTTTTTGTTGTGGTTTTTGGTGCATGGTGCAGTGGGTAAGGGGGGGGGGGGGAGGGGGAGGGTAAATGGGTCAACCTTGAACTTGACTTCTGGTTGTCATGGAGACTTCTATGGTAGGTTTTGCCTACTAAATATTCAATACATGTCACAATGTAATGTTAACCTTGCACTTGGACAGGATTTGGATTGCTTACCACGCAGGCAAATCGCACTACAAAAATTTAATTTTTTTATTTTTTACGCATAATCCTTTGACTTACCTAAAGGGAGTGGACTGTACTCCCAGTATGGAGCAAATTAAAAGGATCCTAATCCACAATGTAAAATTACGTTGCATTGTTTTCTTTTACTTTGTATGCAGTGTGGCCAGTTTAGCCATTTTATAGGGCTGCCAATAAATGCTATAGAGATGTGCACGTGACAGTTTGATTTAATATCGATTGTTTATGAAGCGTATAAACTTTTAATATTGAAAAGAAAATTAAAACTCCGAAAATGTTATGGTCATAATTGGCATAAGTTGGCATCATTTGAAAACAACCAAAATTTAATTTAATTTATTATGTTTGACATCCTTGCACTAAGTTCTAGAGAGCTTATATTATTGTGCGAGGGTTCCTTATAATTAATGATCTTGGGTAAAAATAGCAGAGTTCTGTAGTTCATCCATAAGTTTAGGGGCAAGTCAAATATTTTTTACGAATAGTGGGATATGTGTTCATGTCGTTTTATGTTAAATATGTATCTTGCAAGGTTATTAATTACTACCTGGAGTTTGTGACGGCTAACCGAATCACAGTTGCAAAAAGCCTCGACCCCATAAAATAATGTAGGAATAAGGCAGGTTTTTGCAATTCTCATTCAAAGTTTAGTTGGTATGTATTGCTGTGTAATAAATAATTGCCTTAACTTGCCATAGGTTTTGCCAATGGCTTTATTTATGTGATCAGTCCAGGAAAGAGTTTTGTTTGTAAATAATTTTGGTAAACTTGTAGTGTCAATATCTTTTTTGTAAACAACTAAGCACTTCGATTTTGTTGGGTTTAGCCCTAGTCCGTTTCTTACAGCCCAGTTTTTAACCACTGTCAGATCGTCATTACAGGCAGTAACACATTCACAGATACGACTCAGAGGACGGCTTGCATATAGTTGGACGTCATCAGCATACATGTGCACTTCACAATTTGACAAAATACTATGCAGATCATTAACATAAATTGAGAACAGTAATGGGCCAAGAATCGATCCTTGAGGGACACCACGTTTAAGTACAAGAAACCATGAGGAATTTGAAAGGGTAACCACAGCCTGGCTCCTATTGCAGAGGTATAAGTACAAAAACTTAGTGGCTGAGTTCGAAAATCTATACATTCTTTTAAGCTTAGTACAAAGAATCTCGTGGTTTACCGTGTCAAACGCCTTGCTAAAATCAAGAAAAGTTAGAAAGGTTACATTATCATTGTCCATTTGCCTACGGATGTCTTCAGCGATGTTTATAATAGCTGTGGTACAGCATCTGTTTTTTCTAAACCCCGATTGCTTGTTATTAAAGAATTTTTCTGAATGCATAAAGTTAGTTATTTGGCCTGCCATCAGATGTTTACAAACTTTGGACAGAAATGGTAAAATCGATATAGGCCTAAATTCTTCCGCGGATTTTGGAATCGGCACAACCTTCGCTACTTTCCAGGAATTAGGGAATGAACTTGTGGTAAAGGCAGTATTTATAATGTGAGTAATGTAGCAGAGAGTTACTGGTAATATTATTTTTAAAAATTTTGGACATCACATTCAGTTACACACGAAAAACTAAAACTATTATCACAGTCGTTGTCAGTGTCAGGTATATGATTTAGGTACGAATTTATGGAGACTTCAGGTACTTGGCATTGTACGAATTTTTTATTGAGATCGTCTACATTAATATCAGTTTGAACTGATGGCTTTGGTTTGCCCAACCCTAGACTTTTTATTTGGTTCCAGGATTCCCTGTTACCAACAGCGCTGCCAAATTTTTCTTCGAAAATTTTTCGCTTTGCAGAGTTGTTTGGTTTTTTAGCAGATGATATGTAGTTCTGTAACGCTTCCATTTCTTAAACATCATATCAAGTGAAGAAATAGCCAACTTTATGTCCTTATTTATCCACGGTTTTTGTCTGGGACTAATCTTTTTTGTCGAAGTGGAACATATAAGTCGTATAGATATTTAATGTTAGTTTGAAAGTGACTTAACTGATGACTGAAAGAGGTCAATTGATTTTTGATTGCTCTTGTGTTGTTAGAGGTTTGTAGAACACGGCCGATGAATGTTTAACTTAATATTTTTGCTTTAATTTGACGTTTGTTTAGCTCCGTTATCTTAACTTGCTCTTACATGTGTGTGTGTGCGTGCCCATTTTAAACTCCACTTCGTCCCGACCTGATCTCGTTTTGTTTTTTCGTGACCCGCAAGGCTGCCGTCCCTTGACCATCTCTAATTGGCTAAGCAAGTCACTCCCGCTGTTAATAGTGCATTGAGAAAGGCAAACAACAAATTTCGTCGCTCCTAGTGCGCCATAACTAGCGTGGGCTATTCTCAAAAGTACTGTTCATTAATTTTCATTGTTTTTCCTAGGCAATAAACTAAGCACATGATTGTTAAATTGAAAACGAGCGCGCATTTTGAAGAACAGCTGTCGATTGGTGCCCGCCGATTATCGGTTATCGATTGCACACACTGTCGCAATAGATAAAAATCGCTATCGACTGTAAAACTTAACTCATATGTGCGCTAAAAAACTGCTCATATGTGCGTTTTTCATTTGGTGAGTTTTCAAGAGCTGGTAAACTGAAGAAATCGTGAATTTCATACATGGGGTAAAGTAATGGTAGTTAAGTCTTCCCCCATGTGTTCTTTTTTCGTCTACTGGCGCCTACATTTTAATGGTCCGTGATTACACTTCAACACACAATTTTTAATTGTTTATTTATTTCATTTAAAATAATATATAAACACATTTCTTTTACAAAAGAAATATATATATATGATACAGTAAAATAATAAAAAAGCAAGCAGGAGTGGAACGTAAAAGTACCTGGTCCAAAGAACTGGTTAAAAATTATATTGAACTTAGAAAGAAACATTCACCTTAAGCATTTTTGCTGGCGCCAAGATTCTAATCGCCCATGGTTAAACTTGAACCCAATTTTCAATTGTTTGTTTTTTTAACTTAAAATAAAATATAAACACATTTCTTTTACAAACGAAATAATAGGCCCGTAGTGATGACAAAAATATATATAAAAATAATCACAGTTCGAAGATTTTTCGTAGATAAATGTTATATATTAATATCTGACTAATATGATGTTTAAAAAAAAAAGTATTGTTGTACCTAAATGAGTACTATGTTTGCTTTAGGCAGTACTCCTTATGCATTGCGTAAAATACCCCAATGCCATTGTAGAGGCGCATGTCCTGTACATTTTGGGAAATTTTTTTAACAATTTTTCAAAATACTCGTGTTCTGTATTAGTTATTGAACTTATATTTAGTTCCCTATCATATTTAGTAAAAAATAAATTTAAAAACAATAAAGTTATGTTTAAGTGTTCCCAAATAATATTTCTTATAACTAATTTCTGGTTATTACTATTATTTACAACTAAATTTTTAATACTAGAAACAAAACGCAAAGAGTTTTTCCAATTCTGTTTATTTTTATTATGTTACAAACAGATTAAAGTCAACAAACATTTTTTACTACTTATTGGGGAGTTTTCCAATTTGTTTGTTTTATTAGTACAAACAGATTAAAGTCAACAAACATATTTTTACTGCTTCGATGCGAGGGCTGTTCCAAAAATTATCGACCGTCAAAGTGGGTTTATTTTGGCGTTTGCAATTTGCATTAAATAGTTTTGCACCTGTGCATCTGTGGGCACGTAGCTGTGAGATTATTGTTATGACGTTCTCCGAACTCCTTCATATCTGTGGTAATTTTCTTTCAGAAAACCCTCCCGATAGCTGGCATGCAGCTTGAGCTTGAAACTGAGCACATGGAGTGGATCCTCTGATTCCCTGGGGCAGTCCATCATTGGCGTTGACCAAATGGTCGTGGGCGCAATGCATATCCTCTCAACGCCATTTACATAAAATGTTCTCTCTTGTCACTATAAAGACATTGTAAAGCCATATAGGCCATTAAGTCAACAAACTAACAGCGAGGGCAGTTCCAGTATCGACAAAGTGGGTTCATTTTGGCGTTTGCCAAATAGCTTGAAAAGTTTGAGGTCTTTCAGAAAACCCACCCGATAGCGGCATGCAGCTTGAGCTTGAAACTGAACGCATGAAGTGGATCCTCTGATTCCCTGGGGCAGTCCATCATTGGCGTTGACCAAACGGTCGTGGGCGCAATGCATATCCTTCAACGCCATTTACATAAAATGTTTGTCTCTTGTCACTATAAATATATCTCTTAATGAGAAGGTCCTTTAAGTGTGTTTGATCGTAAAGCCATATAGGGCAATTAAGTCCCAAACGACTGCTCAAAATAGTGGCAATTATTTTTGATGGCTTCTTACTCTACTCGTGTTGTGCATTTGTTATTGAACTTATATTTAGTTCCCTATCATATTTATTAAAAATAAATTTAAAAACAATAAAGTTTTGTTTAAGTGGACCTACAAACCCGAACCGAAATGCCCATTTCTAGTTCGATGTTTTCTTAAACACTTTGAAGGCTGGCAGCCTTCAAGTATCGGTTACTACTCTGTATACATTTACGTAAGCTTGGCCGTTTTCGTTGGCATACTGTATTCAAGGCAGAGTTCTTTGTAATCGGAAAAGTGGGCGTATAACAGAAAACACTTCGGCTTTAGATTACAGCTCAATATACCATTTAAGAAAAAGTAGGTGCGTTCAGTTCACAAGACGATACCATTTTGAAATTTGTGTGTGGACTTGTGACCCATGATCGCATCCACACGCAGGGGTATGAAGTTGTATAATATATACCTTACAAACTTTGACAGTGTCTACTATGTGTATCGGATTGTAATGGGAATAAAAATTAATAAACTTAAAAAACGAGAAAGGCAAAGCTAACTTCGTCTGTACCGAACTTTTGATACACTTAAAAAAGCTTGTCTCAACGGATAGCGACTTCGACCAAACTTCGCAGATCAGCTTAAAAACATTACATATTACCCATGACCGTGTTTGAGAGCAGAAATATTGAGAACAAAACAGTTTTTCTCACTAAAACCCATTTTTCCGAACGAACATTTGTATGGCAGCTACAAAAGTAGTCATCCGATCCGGTCGGTTCCGACATATTAGCAGCGTGCAGTCAAAGAAGACTCTGAGCAAAGTTTCAGCTCGATAGCTCCAAAACTGAGGGACTAGTTCGCGTAGAAACAGACAGACGGACAGACGGACGGACGGACGGACGGACAGACGGACGGACAAAGCTTAATCGACTCAGCTCGTCATGCTGATCAAGAATATATATACTTTATGGTCGGTGATTCCTTCTATGCGTTGCAAAGATGATTCCTTCTGCTGCGCTTACTTGCAAACTTCTGGGCAAAATTATAATACACTTTTCAAGGTGGGCTATTCTCAAAGACTCTACATTAATTTTCTATTGTTTTTCCTAGGCAATAACTAGCAAGCTAAAATTTTAACTTGGTATGGAATTTAACGCTAGCGAGACGAAATGTAAAAGTCCGTATAAAAAAAATAATTTCTTTCGCGCTTGTAAGGTTGTCATGGGTTCCTACGCGCGAAATTGACATATCGAGTGAGCAGTTGACACCCACGTCAATGTGCAGTGTGTGATGTGGGTAGTAATATATGCTAAAACATATTTTTCGCCTCTAAATAACACTACATGTGGCGGTAGACACAAATATACATACAATGTTGTGGCGCGGTGTGTTATTATAAAAAAAAAAACAATACAAAAGCATTAAATAAGACAACTTTTCTTTGATGGAGAAGGTGGCCCAAGGTAATTATATAAAAGCTTGGTACGGGGATACTTGCGAAAAGTGTGCGAAATCTCTACATATTATTTCGTCAGTAGCAGTGCAGAAATAAGGCGCTCATCTCTAGTTGCTTTGTTTCCAAATTTAACTTGGCGGGAAAATGTAAACTAATTAACAGCGAATTGTTATGGTTACTTTTAATGATGCAATATTTTCTACAATAGCTTTATGTGATTTGTAAGAAACGGTAGTGAAGGCTTCTAGGTGTTCAGGATCTTACTTGCCCAAAGATTCAAGTGGAGCAGATGTAGAAAGTAAATAAATCGTAAATAAATAAATCGTTTGTAGGTTCATCGTGACCTTTAATTGTAATTTTTCAATAATTGGCTCAATAGGCAATTGGTGCTCCTTGGACACGACTAGGGAAGGGCAAAATCGACTGTTTGGCCATTGATCTCGATGTTAGGAATTTATAATGCAACAGCATAGATTAGAAAATGTTGAGACGACTTGCGGCGACAAAGAAGTCCCCAGTCTGACCATTGAAAAGTTTTGCGGCTCATCCATTGGAAATACGGAATCGCCGTCGTCCCACAATTAAATCCTCTTGTGCTGGGCCAAGATCTCATCATCGGCCCTCTCGAATGAGGAGCTAATGTTCTTGAAAAGAGAATCAGCACTTATTTGTATATATGCATGGCATACGCACATTCCTTGTGCCGACAAGTTGGTCAAAACGACATGAGTCGAGCTAACTGCCACTCCACATCCGCCGCCCACCCCCACGTTGCGATGGATACTACACCACCACTTTCCTCTTACACACACTTTCACTTACGACGCCGCCAGCAACGTTGGCGCTGTCCTGTAACGGCTTCAGCCGCGTTGCAGTGATGTCTTTCATGGATGAGCTGGGAGGCAATTTTCTGCTCCGATGAAAAGTTGTTCACCCTTTTAATGTTTTCTGTATGGTTTTCTCTCTTTCAACTCCGCCAAAATATTGTATCATATGTATCGCTGAGTCTGAATGTTTTTGTACGAAATATATTTCGGTTGACTATCGCGTGTACACATTGAGTGTACGGGTGGCTATTTATCGATGTGTCAAAAATTTAGCGCGTGAACTCCACCAACTCACGGGGAAACAGCAACCATCTGTGCCCGAAATCATTTTTTTTATATGGACTTTTTTCATTTCGCGGGCATTTCGCGGGTATCTCCATACCAACTTTAACCACGGAAGGGGAGGGGCGCATTTTGAAGAACAGCTGTCGATTGGTGCCGCCGATTATCGGTTATCGATTGCACACACACTGGCAATAGATAAAAATCGCTATCGACTGAAAAACTTAACTCATATGTGCGCTAAAAAACTGCTCATATGTGCGTTTTTTCAAGCTGGTAAACTGAAGAAATCTGAATTTCATATCATGGGGGTAAATAATGGTAGTTAAGTCTTCCCCCATGTGTTCTTTTTCGTCTACTGGCGCCTAGATTTTAATGGTCCGTGATTACACTTCAACACACAATTTTCAATTGTTTTATTTATTTCAATTAAAATAATATATAAACACATTTCTTTTACAAAAAAAGAATATAATATAAATAATAAAAATAAAGGAGTGAACGTAAAAGTCTGTCCAAAGAACTGGTTGAAAATTATCTTGAAAACATTCACCTTAAGCATTTTACTCTAAATCTAATCGCACAAAACTTGAACAAGTTTTCAATTGTTTGTTTTTAATTGAAAGAAAATATAGGAGTGGAGATATTATAATTAATTTTGTGGGTTATCCCATTTTATTTATTAATAAATAAAAAATTTTTGTAAAAATTTACGTGAGTGGAACAAAAATATAGTAAAAGTAAATCAGTACGCAGATTTTTCGTAGACAAAGAATTTACTCTTTGATGTTTAAAAAAAATTATGTTGTACCTAGAAAGGATACTCTGTTACCTTAGGCAGTATATGCCATGGCGTAAAATACCCCTATGCTATTCTAAAGGCGCATGTCCTGTACATTGTAAATTTTTCTTGAACAAGTTTTCTAAATACTCGTGTTCTGTATTATTTTTGAACTTAATTTAGTCCAAGGAATTGATAAAAGAATAAATTTAAAAATAAAGTGATTTTTCTTTTTCCTATCATATTTAATAAAAAATAAATTTAAACACATTACAGTTTTCAAATGTACCCAAATAATATTTCGTATAACTAGTTTTTGGTTATTACTATTATTGACAACTAAATTTAATACTAAAAACAAAACGCAGTAGATTTTTCCAATTCTGTTTATTTATATGTTACAAACAGATTTATACTAAATTGTTAAACAAAGATTGTTTTACCAAATCAGTATTATTTGGTACTGTTACGCACATATACCTTTGCTACTTTATGCATTGCGTAAAATACCCCAATGCCATTGCAGAGGCCCATGTCCTGTACATTGGAAATTATTTTTAACAATTTTTCAAAATACTCGTGTTCTGTATTAGTTATTGAACTTATATTTAGTTCCCCTATCATATTTAGTAAAAAATAAATTTAAAAACAATAAAAGTTATGTTTAAGTGTACCCAAATAATAATTGCTTATAACTTTTTAATTTTACTATTATTTACAACTAAATTTTTAATACTAGACACAAAACGCAAAGAGTTTTCTCCAATTCTGTTTATTTTATTATGTTACAAACAGATTAAAATCAACTAACATATATTTACTGCTCGATGCGAGGGCTGTTCCAAAAGCTAGCGACCGTCAAAGTGGGTTTATTTTGGCGTTATTTAATTGCATTAAATAGTTTTGCACCATCTTTTTTTTTTTTTTTTTTTTATTTTTTTTTTTTTTTTGCACCTGTGCATCTGTGGGCACGCAGCTTTGTAGATTATTGTTATGACGTTCTCCGAACTCCTTCATATCTGTGGGAATTTTCTTTCAGAAAACCCTCCCGATAGCTGGCATGCAGCTTGAGCTTGAAACTGAACGCATGGAGTGGATACTCTGATTCCCTGGGGCAGTCCATCATTGGCGTTGACCAAACTAATGGTCGTGGGCGCAATGCATATCTTCACTAATTTTTAATAGGTTATTAACATAAAAGTTATTTCCTGTCATATTTAATAAAAAAGAAATTGTAAAGCCATATAAAGTTTCGTCTAACGACTGTTCCCCAAATAGTGGGAAATATCTTTGATGGCTTCTTTTCTGGTTATTACTTTTATTTTAACAAATTTTTAATACTAGAAACAAAACGCAAGAGTTTTTCCAATTCTTTTTTTTTATTATTTACAAACAATAAAAGTCCACAAACATATTTTTACTTAGGGCTTTGCCAACATATCGACCGTCAAAGTGGGCTTTTTTGGCCATTGCCCCCATACCACTTAAATAGTTTTCCCACCATCTGTGCATGTATTACTTGGCTTTGGCGTTCTCAACTCTTATATCTGTGGATTTTTTTACCCCCCAGTAGTGATACTTGGGTAATGGAGTTATTCTGGGGAATTGGGTTCAACGTGTGGGTAAAAAATTTTTTTAGGCAATAGATTATTAACGACTCTTCCTATAGTGGGTTGGATTGATCCTGATTTTATATAACCTGTGTTGATTTATCGAAAAAACAATATTGCTTATGTTGATTTTGTTTTAATAAATTTTATATTCATTTTAGAAGTTAGCTCGTTGATGAGTAGACTGAACTGGGGAATTCAGCATAAGAAAATCTAAATATAGTTTTCTACTATATAAAATGACAGATCAAAGTATCTTTTTGCTTAGTGACAGTTATTTCAACTTATACTAGTTTGTTATACAAACATAGTGAAATAGGCATGATTCCAACACACCTCCTCAAAAGATACATTGATCATAACATATATAATAGTCATTTGATTTTAAAATTTTAATAAGAATAATTTACAATTTTTTATATTCTGGGAGATTACAATTATCTTGGTCCAACATTTGTTGCGAGGATTGGGGAAAACCCAGAAAAACCCAATCAGACCAATGTTATATTAAAATACATTGTATTAACTATTGTACGTTATGATCCGTGAGGCCCAATTGACTCTCAAGCCCAGAAACTTGATTGCAGGTAATGGCTTGGTATCACATCGGCGAGCGGTTATCTGTAGATATATATTCAAGGATTATAAGCTTATTTTCAATTTGTTCTCTTGAGAAATGATATTTTATGTCTATATGCTTAGATCTTTTATGACATGATGGATTATTCGCTATGCTTATACAACCCTGATTATCCTCAAATATTTTTATTGGATCATTTAGATTAAACTTAATACCTTTCATAAGGGATTTTAGCCATAACGCTTCTCTAACGGCTTCGAATAATGCCACATATTCTTTCTTCTGTAGATGAAGCTGCAACTGAATTTTGCTTCCTTGTATTCCAGCATATCAGACACTGCCCAAAACATTTTAAATAAATATCCTGTTGTACTTTTCCTATCATCCCCACTTCCAGCCCAATCTGAATCTACATAACCAGTTATGATATCTTTAACATTTGAATTTTTAACAAAAGTCAACTTAAAATTAATAGTCCCTTTTAAGTACCTCAAAACTCTTTTAAGGCATTGCCATAACTCTTTATTATTTTTATTTGTATATCTACTCAGCAAATTCACTCGCACTTTAACAGGACGTGTGCATAACATGATATACATCAAACAGCCAATTAAGTTGCGACACGGAGCGTCACAGTTGTCATCTGCATTCAGAGCTTCGAAATTAAGTTTATTGGGAATTGGAGTGCTTATTGAATTACAACCGTCCATATTAAATTTATTTAAAACGTTTTTTATATAAGCAGACTGACTCAGATCTAACTGGTCACCATGTCTATCTATTTTAATTCCTATGAAATACTTTATTTCACATAAGTCAGTTATTCTAAATTTGCTCATTAAATACGATTAAAAAAAAATTTTGACATTGTATTAATATTTTCATTGCTATAACTACATCGTCCACATATAGTAGGAGATATATATTCCTTTTAATCTCTCCTTTATCAAGAACAAGATACAGGATCCACAGACGAATCCTCAAATCCAATTTGTTTTAAAGCGGACTCAAACATTTCAAACCAACATCTGGCTGCCTGCTTAAGACCATAAATAGCTTTGTCCAATTTGCAAACTTTGTCACCATTTATTTCTATCCTTGAGGAACCATCATATAAATTTCCTCAATGCTCCATTTAAAAGCGTTTTTACATCCTGGTGAACTTTTAAATCAAATTGATTTGAAAGAGCTAAAATGAATCTAAGACTCCTGTGATTCTGGCTACTGGTGCAAATGTTTCTTCGTAATCAATGTAGAAATTCTTGGGTAAAACCTCTGCAACTAGCCTTGCTTTATATCTAATTGGATTTCCAAGTTCGTCATGTTTGATAGTAAAAACCATTTGCAATCAACTATATTCTTATTTTCAGGTCTCTCAACAATTGACCAAGTTTTATTATAAATATGAGAGTCAGTTCTTCTTTAATGGCTTTTTCCCCAGTGAGAATCACTTCTATCATTGATTTCATTAATAAATTTGGTATGCTATTACAAAAAATATGCGCATTCATAAGGCAACTATTTAAGAATTTATAAGATGTTTGTACTTATCCTTTAATCTTTCACTTCCTTTGACTTCTGTGTTTCGCTCATTTAATGTTGAACTAGGCATTTGCTGATTAACTGGCTGTGAATTCCCGAAGAGATGTTGTTGTTTCACAAGGTGATTATCTGATATCACAACAGATTTTTCATCTTACTCTCATTTGGGATGCCAGCTTACTCTCATTCAGGATATTTGACTGTACATTTTTCATGCCCTCACTTTCCTGTACTTCTCATTTGGGAAATTTAAGTGTAGATTGTCCCTACTATCATTCAGGAAATAATCTATCTTTTCCATACTCTCATTCTGGATATTACCTTGTAGATTTTCCTTACTAACATTGAAAATATTCTACCTGTTCCATACTCATTCTGGAACCAGAGCCATGCATATGCACTATGTCTTCAACCAGTCTAGAATTAACCATATTGGTTTCATCAACAACCACATCTCTTGCTATCATAAATTTTTGTGATCTCTACATTCCAATTTAAAAATTTGGATCATACCCAACAAGTACACATTTATTGACTTTTCATCAAATTTTCTTTGTTTAGCATATAAGCACTTCTTCGCACCAAACACCCTTAAAAATTTTAAGGTAGGCTTTTATTATGCCACATTTCAAATGGAGTTTTCTTTTTCTAGTAACGCTTTACTTGGCATCTATTTATCAAATATGTAGCTGTTAAAACAGCTTCTCCCCAAATACGTTTGTCCATCTTTGACCCATTTACAATTGCTCGGGCTTTCTCAGTTATTGATATTATTATGCATTCCGCATTTTGTTGACGTGTATGTGGGACAGTTAAATGATAGCTAATTCCTTTTTCCCACACTAAATTGACGCATCTCATTTGACAAATATTCTCTACAAGTTAACGACTTTCAAATTAAAGTGAGCTTCACCTTTTGCAATAAAGTCTTTTAAGGTAGGAAAACACGTCTGACTTATTTGCTATCAAATAACTTACACATAATGTGTAAACTGGTCAACAAAACTACATAGTAGTTCCTTTCCATCAATAAAGAGGGGGGGATATTGGACCACAAACATCCCGAATGAATCACATATAAAAACTGCTTATATTTACAATCTATATTTGGGTTGCCCAAAAAGTAATTGCGGATTTTCAAAGAAAGTAAATGCATTTTTAATCAAACTTAGAATGAACTTTAATCAAATATATAATTTCCATTTTGTTCGATAACCTTTTGCCATCTTCCCGGCAATTTTTGTATTCCACGCTCATAGAACTTCTGGCCTTTATCTGCAAAAAACTGAACCAAGTGCGATTTTATAGCCTCATCATTGCCGAAAGTTTTACCATTTAAGGAGTTCTGCAAAGATCGAAATAAATGGTAGTCTGATGGTGCAAGGTCAGGGCTATATGGTGGATGCATCAAAACTTCCCAGCCAAGCTGTCCCAGTTTTTGCCGGGTCATCAAAGATTGTGTGGTCTGGCGTTGTCATGATGGAAAATGACACCTTTACGATTGATCAATTCTGGCCGTTTCTCGTTGATGGCTGCATTCAATTTGTCCAGTTGTTGACAGTAAACATCCGAATTAATCGTTTGGTTCCTTGGAAGCAGCTCAAAATATACCACACCCTTCCAATCCCACCAAACAGACAGCATAACCTTCTTTTGGTGGATATCAGCCCTTGAAGTGGTTTGAGCTGGTTCACCATGCTTGGACCATGATCGTTTTCGATTAACGTTATTGTAAACAATCCATTTTTCATCTCCAGTTATGATTCGCTTTAAAAATGGATCGAATTCATTGCGTTTAAGATGCATATCACAAACGTTGATTCGGTTTGTTAAATGAATTTCTTTCAATTCATGTGGTACCCAAATATCAAGCTTTTTCACCAGTCCAAGACTTTGTATGTGATAATGAACGGTTGATTTTGGTATATTTAACTTCTCTCCTATCTCACGCTCAGTTACTTGACGATCCAATTCGATTAATGCTTTGATTTGGTCATCATCAACTTCATTTGGCCGACCTGAACGTGGCTCATCTTTAAGTGAAAAATCTCCAGAACGGAATTTGCGAAACCAATTTTGACACTGTCTTTCTTTTAAGGCTTTATCACCATACACATCACGTAACTTTTTTTAGCAACTCTCTGCGCTTTTTCCTTTACGGAAATAATAAAGTAAAATATGACGAAAATGCTCTTTTTGTGGACTCCATATTAAAAAGGGCACCAATCAAACAAATGTAAACAAAATTACGCGCACTTTTTTCTAAAGCAAGCTAATAGTGACAGCTAATAACTGACAAAAGAAAGAATGCAATTACAGAGTCACAAGCAGTTAAAAAAATTATAAACGCCGACTATATGAAAAATCCGCAATTACTTTTGGATATTTCAATGAATGCAGTTCCAAAATAATAAAGTCAATGAATAGACTTTTGTCATTTATCATATGGTCAGATGATAAAGAATAAAAATGAAAGATACACCATTTTTATTTGAATTGTATATATCTTGATGAAGCATAAGCAAATCCATAAGATGACTTAGCTGTTGAAGAAGCTTGAGCTGGCTTTATTTGATCATTTTTAATGCTTTTCTTGTAATGAAACAATCATTTTTGAAGTGTCCCCTTTTGTTAGA
>JAEIFU010003127.1:0-32550 GCA_018904235.1 Lordiphosa stackelbergi
GCGGTTCTGCTAACACAACTTTTGATAGCTCAAAAAGATCTACAAATATTGTTGATATTTCCCCACCATTCCAATATCTTCCTTGCGTCTACCTTGCGTAGCAATCTGGTTTGTTTTAGAAACATATTAATGAAGAAGTAAGATTGTTCATTAAAACTGTTTAATTTTCAGACTTCAGGTAAAGCCGTCAGCCTCTGTTGAGGGCCAATATGTATGCCTAGGTTCACCTTATTAATTCCAACATGAGCACGCATACGTCAAAGTGAGTCCGAGTTAGACAGAGTGCTACGCAATAGCCAAAACTGGCAATGTCCGAAAGATGTTGCCTGTTGTTGTTGGTTCTGGAAATTATCAAACAATTTCCGCTCCGACAAAATTTCCAGCGTCTGAGTACCTATCTTCTATGCTATAAACTGTTTAGCACCAATGTATATAAGATACTTTCCAGGCACTTCCTAGTTATGCCAGCCCATTACCAACAGTACGGCGCATAATAAATAAGCAGCCAACTTTAGTGAAAAAACTAATATGTAGGGGAGAGTGGGGGGTTGTGATCATAGTTTTGTTTTTCGAACATAACTTCGCCAAAAATCTATATTTTTTCGTTCTGTAAATTTTCTATTTTAGGTAAAAGATGCACAAAACTTTCCTCATTACTAGTTTTAAAAAATAAAATTTTGGATTTCTTTTTATTTCATATTGAAAAAAAGTGACTTTTTAACATTTCGAAAATTTGTGGGGGGTTGTGAGCCACCCATCTAAAAGTTCCAAATTCGTGTTTTTAAGCCATTATTCTTTATTAAATGAAAAAGTGAACAATTTTTCCCATATTCTTAAATAAGAAATATCAATGAAGAGTGAAAATTGATTGACGGCATCAGGCTTGTTTTCTTTTATATACGAGCACTTTTTGCTTGTGGCTGTTCTTTTGTTTGCCTTTTTCAATGTTTTTTTTACTTCTTTGGAGAGTTTTTCCTCTGTTTTATTGCGAGTCATTGCAATATTCTCTTTGAAAGTCCAAACCGACTTTTTCTCAAAGTGGCTCACAACCCCCCATTCTCCCCTACGTAAAATGTTCATTGTACTAATAGAGGAAAGACCGAAATTAACCCGTATATTTGTTTAGGTTACGGCACTGATAACCGGTTTTGTAAATAAAGGTTATACGGTTACGGTTACAAGAAAACATTTTTTTTCGGTTACGGTTTAAAGTTTTAAAGTGTTTTTAGCGGTTACGGGTTACGGTTTCGGTTACGGTTTTAATCTCTGCAAAATAAGAAAAATCGCGCTAATACTCTGCCCAAATTATACGACACCATGAAAACTTTAGTTTCGACCCTCGTAGGAGAATGGAAAGCTAGTACAACAGGATCAAGTATGCAGAATGAAAGCTTAATGAATTCTGCTTAAAATCTATTATTCTTGGCTTCCTCTGATTGCTGTCGCGTTTTCAAGTAGCAGTTAAAAAAGCAAAAAGTTCCATTTTGTCATGTCTGCCGAGTATCAAGTATATACTACATATTTACAAAATGTTGCGGCTGGAGATAAAGATTTGGTTTCAAAAACATTTTATATATCTGCTAACAATTTAATGAATTTGTAATAAAATGCCGCGTGGGCGTTTTGATATCCGACCAGGAAAAGGGAAGGATAAGAGCCATACAAAGATGTTAGCTTTAATGAACGAAATATCACGGATGGAAAATCGGTCGAACACGATGTGTTATGCACAAAATTTTTGAACAATCCGGATGAATATGGTGTGAAGCACGTAGCTCTGAGAAGAAAACCCATGTTGTTTGACCGCGAAAAAGTCGCATAATACTTTGAAGCTGTAATTCATTAAGCTTTGTCGCTTCCCACTTGCCGCATGTTGCAGTACGCCTTGTCACGGATGATTGTTTGGCGGAGCTGCAATCATCAGGAGTGCATTGTCAGAGGAGTCTTAAAAAAGTTTCCGTTCTTAAAGCCCCATCCCACAAAAACAGCACCATTTAAATAACGTGGAAATAAAATTTGGAAAACTGGGCCTCGGAATAAAATTTTAGCTTTATTTACATTTAAACAGCTTTGTTCAATATTATCATTTGGATAATATTTTTTGATGAAAAAAATTTTATTTCTGACAAGCCCAAATGGTTTCGGCACTATTGGACAGATTTGCGTAAAGGATTCACTTATGTTTTCCAAACACAATTACGGAGGCGGATCCGCAATAGGTTGGAGAGCCTTTCATGAGTCTGTAACGCTTGATCTGTGCTTCACAAGCTGCAGAGGTGAACAGTGGAGAATACGAAAGAGTATTGGAGGATCTTATTCTGTAATTTGTTGAAAAAAATATGGAAAGAGATATTGTTTTTCACCAAGATAATACATCTATTATTCACAAGAGTAGGGCCTTTTATAAGTGATCACCATCTAAATGTTTTGGATTGGCCAGCTCGCTCCCTGACCTAAACCCAATCGAGAACATTGTAGGTATCTTAGCCAGGCGTGTTTACGCCAATAACAACAAATTTGAGAATGTCGAAAGCCTCAAAAGCGAAATTTTGGCCCAATGGTCTCTTTTAGACCAAAATTTACTTACAAATTTGTTAATTCAATACCTAAGAGACTTTTCGAGGTATAACAAAGGCTCAAGGTGGCTCTATTATGTATTAATCAGTGTTTATATACCATTCTAGAATAAAATGTTAACTAAATCCAACAAATTGACATGTGTCGTATAATTTTGATACACTTTTAGACATGGCAAAAATCGAACTTTTTATTTTTTGCGGATTAATGTCCATATGTACATATATTTATTTATTGCCTTAAAAACTTAATGTAATTAATCAACTTTTCCAATTCTAATTTGTGTAGACTATTCAGCTTATTGCTAACTTCCCACTCATCAGTGTCTGCAAGTGTTGTTTCGTATACAATGCCCTCACGAGTCTGTTTGCATTCCTTCAAATCCTCCTGTATACCTCGGTAAAGGGCGCCGGCACATAAAGTTGGTATGCTATGATCATTTCGGATTTTTATATCAGATTTGTTCTCATATAATTTCTTCACACGATCAAAATCCTTATAATAATCTTTTTCCTGTGTGCGGAATATGTGATAAATGCGCTTATTGGCTTTTTGGTTGATTAAGCAAAGTGTTGACACATATTGTTGACAATTGTTGCGCTTTTTGGTGGAAGGTTGTGCGGGAGCCTCATCACAATTAAGTAGAATTTTACTTAGAATTCCAGGAAATGTATCCGGATTAATGGTGGGCGTGGCAGGAATTTCAGTGGGCCCTACTTTGGGTTCTGTTCCGGTCCTACCCGAAATATTGAGCACTGTGTACTCGTGTACGCCAGTGGCTTCTGCTTGATCTGCTGCCTGGCTTGCCATTTTTTTCCTATTTTGTTTAAATATTCTTTTGTAGTTACTTGTTGGCCTTCAAAAAGTTGACTAAATTTGGGTGTCTATGCGATGATGGGTTTTAAATAAAGTTGTTTTGTTTAGTTCATTTATGAAATGACTCCATTTCACAACAAATAACAAAAACACAGCTGGTAAAAGCTTTGTAATTAGTGATGGCAGCTTTTAATGATTCCATGTGAATGGCAAACACTTACAGTTACAGGGTGTTCTTCTCAACTGTTATTCATGCTGCTTTAAAAGACCAAAATATTTTAAGACGACAGTTAGAATATAGCATCTAGCAGGTATAGTAGACAGGGACAGTAGTGAGTGTTTCTGTTTTAAAAATATTTTAATTTTATGTTCAGAAAGAGGATATTTGATATTGAAATGAGAGTTAGCTTTTGAAACTTCATGAGGACTATATGAACTTGGTTTCATTTCATAAAGTCTAAACATCCCAATTTGCATTTACCCATCAATCGGAATATCACAAAATATTCTCTTCAAAAACCAAATTAAAACCTTTAAGTATACAATTTTTAATTCATCTATTTATTTATTGTTTGTATATGCTTAAATACTTAATATAATTAATCAACTTTTCAATTTCTAGTTTATTAAGATAATGCAGTCTTTGGCTAATGGCCGACTCGTCAGTGTCTGTGAGTGATGTTTCGAATATATTGCCCTCATGATTCCATTTGTATTTATGAAAATCCTCCTGTATACTTTGATATAGGGCACGGGCACATATGGTTGGTAAGGTAACTTCATTTTGGATTTTGAAATTTGGTTGCTTATCATACAATTTCTTTATACGTTCATAATTTTTTATCAATTTTTTTTTCTTCTGTACAGAACATGTGATATATGCGTTTATTGGCTTTTTGGTTGATTAAGCAAAGTAATCCCACATATTGTTGGCAATTGGTGTCGGTGCTTGGATTTGCGAATGCCTCATCACTTTGAAGAAGAATTCTGCTTAGAGTCTTAGAAAATGTATTTGAATTAATGGTCGCTTCAGTTTTATTTGTCATTTTTCGGTACTTCTTAGTTTAATTTTGAAATTAATAGTTTGACATCTAAAAGTTTACTAAATGTTGACTTTTGTTTTTGTGGTAATGGGTCTTAAATAAAGTTATTATCTTTGAATGACTCAATATCCCCCCTACAACAAATTGCAGCTGTTGAAAGCTTTTTAATTAGTGATGGCCGATTTTAGTGATTCCCTGTGAATGGTAAATACTTACAGGGTGTAGTTCAAAGCGCAAAAAAGAAGTTTGTAATGCCATAAAAGGTACTTACATTCATTGTGAGACCTTTTCTAGGCCTTTAACAAGAATTTTCTAGAAAACTGTAACTGCTCATGCATTTAAAGGTGCTTGTTGCCTTTGTAAGATCTCATGGATTGATATTTTGTCCACACTAGATCTGAAATCTATAACTTTATCGTTTTGGCACAGATTTTAGGGCGAGGCAAAGTTTGTTTCCAATTATTCGCATGTTCTTAAAGACCCATACTCAGCTAAAATAAATATTGAGCGCGCCTCAATATTTCACTTGAATAGAAACAATTTTGAACAGATTTGAAATCTGAATGAGTTAGAAGAGGATTCCTATTTATATGAAGTATTGTGCCGATCTAATTTTTTATCTCATCTGAGTATCTGAGTCAAAAATGCTTAATAAATATGTCCGAAAATGATTTTAAAATAACTTTTTGCCTTTGTGAATTGGGAGTGTTTTTCATATCCTTGCTAAACTGGTAATCATTTATTACCAATGATGATGATTCCTTATTTTTAAAAAGTGGATGTTTCCTGATGAATACCGAATACGGTCACACTTTAGACTATTTGCTAAGCTCGGCTTCCTATAAAAAGCGGGGCCTAATAAATTAAATGGATGATTATTACAGTTTGTTTAAATAGAATAAATATTTTTGTAAATAATCGTATAAAAATATGGTCACACTAAGGTAAACAGTAAACAGCTGATTGGATTGCTCTGTGACAATTGTATATCAAAGTTTGCCCTCCACATTTCAAGCAGCATGCTCTCTCCCTGCTGTTCCTTCTCTATATAGCCAGTTTTCGGAATTCATTCATAAGAAGAATAAGAAGTTGCCATACGCAACTCATGGTGAGCGGTGGCCCCAAATTTCTTATCCATTGACACAGCAGCTGTTCCTATTGCTGACACTTGGGGATTCGATAGCATATCGATAGAAAATCTAGCTTTTTAGCAGAAAAATAAGGCATAATGTGACAGTGACTTGATTATTCAGCATGGATGTGATGTCATTTAGATCATCCAGAGAACGACATCTATGATATGCCAAAAAATGAGGGTAATACTCAAGCTCCAAACTCTAAAAATGTATCGGAAAAATCATTTTTTATACGCTCTTGTTTTTAACTATAACATAGTGTTACCTTACGTTACCGTCCTGGCTATACAGGCCTGTTCCGGTTGAAACTTTCGACAACCAATCGACGATTTGAATCCGTCGAGTAAAGAGCAAGTAGAAAATACAGGTTTGATATAGATTTCCTTGGAGAACATAAGATACTAAGTGAAAACCAGTGTGGGTTCAGAAAAGGATACTCCACAATAGATAGCATATTTGTACTAACGTCGATTTCCAGGGAGTTCCTGAGGGCAAATAAAAAACTGTACCTCTTTTTTATAGACTTCAAGGCAGCCTTCGATACAATAGACAGAAATTTATTGTTTTACAAACTTTCGGCCATGGGCATATCGTCCAAAACGATCAATGTATTGAAGAGTCTGTACGAGGAAAATTACACTCAGAAAAAAGATTTTCCTTAAATTTTAGGAAAATGGATTTTATTACCTAAAATCTTATTTTTAGGCAATAATTTCCTTAAATATAGGGCATTTTACCTAAAAAATCTGTTTTTAGGTTAAATTTTTTTAGGAATCCTTTGCCTTAAAATTATGCCATTTTCCTAAACTTTGCATTATTATTTAAAATATAAACAAATATTTACAAAGCGGTTATTTTACGTTAAGAATGAATATATTTTATTCATATACGAATAATAATAATATTTACTATACCAATTTAAATTGTTTAATAGAGTTGTTGGTATTTAATAATATTAAAAAAATTGTTGCAGATATATAATTCAAATATAATTTTTTTCAGCTGATTGCCACCATGAAATATATGTCAATATATGGCAATGGTTTGAAATATATTCATTAATTAGTCATAAACAAATAAAAATTGTACGACTTTTTCATATGATATTAATAATTGAATTTGGTTGTGGTTAAACTTAGTTTGCCACTTTGGTCACACTACGCCACAAAATCGCTTGTCACTTGCGCCGGACGGTTGTCATTTTTACAAGTAAATAAATTTTTTGTTGTGTGAAATAAGTGAAGTGGCTAACAATAATACATGTACACGGGATTGGAACAAGAAGAAGTACATAAATGAACAATGCAACTTATGTTATATTATTATTTTTCATTTATATGTTTACGGCTCAAACAAAATCAAACAACACCAAACATTCCTCAAACGTGTGATATTCTTCTTCTTGTTAGTGCCTGTGTGGACGCTCTGTAGTTACACAGTATGCGAGCAGTGCATACATACATTTGTGTTTTTCTGTCCCTTTTTGCCTTCGACCGTAAATTGCACTTTTTCTCTATACTGTCGTGTGTATAAAAATTAATATGTAGAAAACAAAAATTTTTGTGAAATAAAATTTGAGTATTTGTGAAACAAACAAAATGAAATTGTTTTTATTTTATAAATATAAATTTATTTGGATATTACTGCTTAAATTATGGTTATGTTCTACTACCTAAAAACAAATATATAAGGGCATTTATTGTCAAAAATGTAGTCCTTTCTATAACTAACAATTTAAGGGCGTATGCTGCCTAAAATTATAGGTCACATATTACCTAAAAAGCAAATTTATTGACGAAAATTTAGGCCTTTCTATTACCTAAAAATACGTTTTATGGCACTACATTGCCTTAAATTTTAGGACACATATTACCTAAAAATCAAATTTATTGCTTAGAAAACTTTAGGTAATGGAGGCCTGAATTTAAGTCCATATATTCCTTGGCTGTTATTTTAGGTCATATGGACTTAAATTTCAGGCAATTTTTAACATTTTTAGGTAATATTTTTTTCGCGACGAGCGGGGAAGGCAGATGGTGTAACTCCGAAGGGTGGGACTTTCTAAAGCTCCATAGGATGAATAATAGTAAATAATACACTGTACTAGTTATAGAATAAGGCTGACAGCGATAACGCCATAGAAAAGAGAACATGTAAAAAATTCGAATTCACTTTAGTGAAAACCGGAACAAGGCAGATAGGTTCAAATTGATTCATTGACTGAATACTTTCAATTGTTTTTGGGGCTTAATTTTAAATGTTTTTAAAAATGGTAAAAACAAATTTTAATTAATGCAGTACAAATGTAGCCGACTGATATGTTTACTCCTAAAATAACACCCTGTATAATATTTGTTTATTTCGCCATGTATGAAATAAAGCTTTTGATATTCACAGTCTGATAAAGCCTCAGCTGATTCACTTGCCTTGTAAACAAGCCTCCTAACACCAATTGAACAACATGGAAAAAAATAACGCAGAAACAAGGGAAAAAAGAAGTAAACCCCAATTTTCTTGAAAAAACAATCAAGTTCCAATCAATTTTATAAATTTAATTCCAGCAACGCAGGTTCTGCAAATTGGAGATCACATATCTGAGACTACCGGCAACATCTCAACTTCTAACTCCAAGCACTACGAATGGAACTTCGATGCCGAGTTTACAGAGCGTTTAATGAAATCAATATTAACTGGCACAACTCCTTTACCCAATGGCCATAACGAGAATTTGGTAGAAACTTTTGGGGCCAGAAGTATACAAAAAAATGGCAAGCATTATTATCAATTCGATTGTATGGATTTTCCTAGTCGTAATAAAAGTTTGAGCAAACATGAAACTGGCCGAACAATCATAAGTGGACCTGCCTATAATGCCAAGTCGGTGCTACAGTTGGTTAAAGAACGTCTCAAAAATGCAAATTGGATTACAGATAATGTGGTGGAACACAAAAAGAATGATCTACTTATACAAGATATTGTTTCCGAGTGTCTTGGTGCGGAAATGGATAAATTCTACAATTATTTGGTGTATCTGCAGGAGCCATATCGATGTAATAACTAATTGAAAAGAATATTAGGTTGTAAAATCAGCAGTACCTTTTTCTTGTTCCTGTTTTTGTATTCAACCATTAATCCCCACAATAATCCAAAATAAACTACAACCGTTTCCAAATCAAATTTGGTTCTATGTTTTATTGAGATGTAAATACTTGACAAAATTAATCATCTTTTCCATTTCCTTTTTGTACACTTCATGTAGTCTATAGCTCATGGCATGTGAACTTTCGCCTATAAGTGGAGTTTCGAATATATTTCCCTCACGATTCCATTTATATTCCTGCAATTCCTTTTGTATTCTTCGATATAAGGAACGCGAACATATGGTATCTATGTTGATTTCATTTTCGATTTGGATTTCAGGATTATTTTCATATAATTTCTTTATACGTTCATAGTCTCTATCCACTTCGATTTCTTGTGTACAAAACATGTGATATATGCGTAAATTGTCCTTTGGTTTGATTAGGCACAACACTGACACATATTCTTGCAAATCGTTGGACTTATTAAGGTGAGGATTTGGGGGAGCTTCATCACATTTTAATAGAATTCGACTTATGATTCCTGGAAATGTTTGCGGATTAATGGTGGGCTGAGTTTCTGTGGGTTTGTTTTTCTGGTTGTGGCGCCGTGGCGCCCTATCCGAAATTTGTAGCACCGGTGGGGATGTTGTCTCCGCAGTAGATGCGGAAATTGATTCTTCTTTAACAGCATTTTCCATTAGATTTTTGTATAATTAACAATAATGCCGGTATACCTCTTGCTTGGGGTTTGAGTTAAAGTTTAGTTAAGAAATAAAATGACTCAGTTTCACAAGTAATAACAAATCGCAGCTGTGAAAAGCTTTCAATTTAATCACTACAGTGTTAAACGATTTCATGTGATTGGCAAACAATTACAGGGTGCTCTTTTGACTGCAACTAAATCTAAATTTATGATTTGTGAGTTTGTTCTATTTAAATAAGGACGGCAAATCAATCTGGAATGTACACAGGTTCGTTGGTTCATGCATTATATTTAGAATTATACATACCTCAGTGCAATAAGTATATGTGCATTAACATTTTTGGAAAAACCTTGTTTTAAACCAAACGATTCAAGCCAAGTATATTTTTTACTTATAGCTCTAGAGCCAGTAACTAAGAACTGCCTTACAGTACTTCAATATTTATTAACAAAAAATTATTATTTAACAAATGTATTTCATTCTTAGGAAATAAGTATATGTGCATTTTATATAGTTCTTAAAATTTTGTATTAAGTTCAAACTTTTGATCAACTTTAATAGTTAATGTGCTTTCCTTTTGCCTCTAAGACTTTTGCAAGGCGGTTTGGCATGGAATCTGCCAGATTTTGGAGAGTTTCATTGCTTATTAACTCCCATTCTGCAAGCAAAGCGTACTTTAAATGCTTAATTGAGTCGAACTGCCTCCCACCTTTATAAATCCTGGCTGAGAGGATACCCCAGAGGTCCTCAATTGGGTTCAAGTCAGGACTGATAGCCGGCCACTCCAGTACAGGTATTTTTCTTGAAGAAAAATAAGCCTTTGTGGCTTTTGATGTGTGGATTGGAGCGTTGTCCTGTTGAAAAATCCATCTATCTTCGTAAAGATCGTCTGCAAAATCTATTAATTCACTCTCCAGCAATTGAATATAGATTTCTGAGTTTGTTCTTATTGGAATAAAACATAGCCGAGACTTTCCTGCATATCCGAAACAGGCCCAAATCATCAGTGATCCACCGCCGTGATTCCTCTTATGGCGAGTTTCTCTTGGTTTTCTTAAGTCACGCCAATACTTATGACAGCCATCAGGACCATCAAGATTAAACTTTTTTTCATCCGAAAAAATAACGTTTCGGAATTCTTCGGTCCAAAATTTGTACCTGTCAGCAAACGCCAAACGAGCCTTAAGATGGCGTGGCAATAGCATCGGTACAGCCACCCGGGAACTATGTTTAAGGTTACAATTTTCAGTTAAAATTTGATGGATCCGTCTTCTACCGACATTGAGCTCTAAATGACGTTTAATGCCTGTACAAGACATTTGATTGTTTACAGCCAGGCGCTTAATCTCACGCTTGCACCTATCGTCGATGTGGCTCGGTCTGCCACTGCGTTTAATCTGACCATAGGAGCTTGGATTTTTAAGAAATTAGCTATCGTATTTCTGTGTCGAGACACTCTGGAAGCTATTTCAGTGATGGTAGCCCCACCTTCGTTCAATCCTTGGATTCGTCCGCGTTCCTCAGCTGATAAATGTGTTCCACGCGGCATTCTTAGGAAAATTAAAAAATTTTTTTTTGTGTTTCTGCAACAACTACTTAATTTACTCTCAACTTTTCATTTTTTATCAAAACACATCCAATTTGTTGCACGCCGACCATTAAATGCACACTAATTGGTTTTTGCACATAAACTTATTTCCTAAGAAAATCAAATCTCGCCACTCAAATGTGTGATAACGGTACTAAGAATGATGACCAAAGAAGAATTATGCAAAAGCATTCTAAAAATAGATAACAACAAAAGACTTTTGCATACCTAGAACATATGTTCTGTTACTATTGAGGAAGAGAGAAACGAAAACATATTTGCACATATACTTATTGCACTGAGCAAAAGAGAACTTTTACGTTTTGTTAACGAAATGTCGTCAACGGGGGCCAAGAATCTACACGACGGTAGTTCACGCACATACGCCGCACACACAAATGGGTTAATACATTTCATATAAACAAAAGAAGCTTTAGATTATTTTTGCTGCATGATGACTTACTTGTTTGAAAAGATTCTTAATTAATATCATTAATGGGCAAACATTTCATCTTTGAATAGAAACAATAGGCAAAGAACTAAAAAAGAATGCAATAATAAAGAATTATGCTAATTAATGTCTTCAACTAGTTATTCCAGCTTAATACTTTCTGAAGGCATCTTAGTATAGATTACTGGAAATAAAATTTAATTAATAAAATTAATTTATACTATAATTTTTAACCTCAATATAAATTTGTGTTTCCCTTCCCTTTTTATCTGTCGTTATTATTTACACGTTGCAATCATTTATTTATTTTATAGGTAACAACAGTCTCATCGCCGCACAAGTTGAAGTGATTTTGGGGCAGCACAAAAATGATTGAGGTAGAAAAACACGAATAACACGGAAGGAGGCAAAAGGTGGCGGCTGAAATTCATAATATAGACTAAGAAAACATTAACTAATATTTATAAAATAGTTTCATTTGAGGGTAAGACAGGGGTCACAACATTTTCTCTAACTCAAATCAATGCATTACAAAAAAAACACCACTCGACAGGACACCAGAAAAACAATATTTTAAGACAATATATAAACATATTATTACACAAAAGCCACTTAGTTGTTTAGTCAATACCTTTATTTACAATATGCATTTTAGTTTAAGTCAATTGAACGTGATTTAGTATTAAAACTTAATGTTCTTGTGGGGACAAATTTAAGGCTCTGTTCACTGCACAATCCGCTTGGTTTTGTTGTCTCTTTTCTCTCTTCATTCGTAGCGCGTTCGGCCGGAATGATGCAAAAATGAATTTACAGTTTGTTTTACTGTTCTTTTAAGAACTAGCTTGGATACTTACCATGCGAAATTTCGGACAAATTTTTTTTTATTTTTGGCCTATGAAATCGACCACTGTGCACTGGTGAGACCAAACCTGGAATATTGTTCTTGTCTCTGGTCCCCGCATTACCAAATTTACCAGGATCAAATCGAATCAGTTCAGAAACAGTTTCTGATTTTTGACCCTCGTGGCCTAAACTGGGACACCACCATCCACCTACCACCCTATGAACAGAGATTACGCCTAATAGACCTCCCATCACTTAAATCCAGAAGAATCTGTCTTGCTGTGGTTTTCATCCAAAAGCTATTGGCTGCTGAGGTTGACTCCACTACTCTCCTAAGCCTTATTAACTTGTCAGTGCCACTAAGAGCATCTACCTACCGCCCAGCCTAACGAACTATGCTCATCGAGACCCCTTCCGTTGCCTGTGCCTTATTTACAATGAGTACTATCACCTATTTTCTATAGATAGCTCTCTACTAGACGTTAAGAACTCCTTAATGTCACTCCTCAACTAAAACCCTCATGTCATTGCTAGTGTGTACTCTGACCACTTATGCTGTGAGTTGGACCATAGCTGGCATTTGCCAATAAATTAGTCCCACCGGGTCAGAGTTCGCTATTAGCTTAATTTTAATTAACTCACTCTTAATATTCGTGTTTGACTGAACATTGTTAAACTTACCTCTAAATAAATTAATAAATAAAATGCCATAGGCAGATGCCGCTCATAAGATTCTAGATTGTCCTCAAGAGCAGGAATACTAAAGTTATCATTAAAACCTCAAGAACGCGGGGTGAATTGGACTTCCAAGTTAGGTAGGTGCCTGGCTGTTCACAAATCGAGAAGAACACTTTACCCTTTTCTTAATTACGACGCTTAAAAGTGAAGTAGAAAATATAATACCTCACTATTAGATTCTGGTTTACCAGCAACAGGAAGCTCCCACAATTCAATCAAAAAACTTCCTCAAAAAGAATAATCACAGAAACTTTAGGCAGAAAAGGAAATGACAGCTTGATAACACAACTCAACGTTAAAATGGACGCTTGAGATGAAATGGTGGAATATATTCGTTATCACTACAGTTTAATGCGATCTATTTGTGGACTCCGTTGTTGGGGGTGGAGCGGTGATAACCTAAAAAAAGAGAGCAACTAAAACGATGAACCGAACCGATTTCTTTAGCGGATTTTGGTTTAGTTAAGCATTATTAAACAGACGCTAGTTCGGTTTTTTAAAAGGGGAAATGTAAAAAAAATTGTAAGAAAAGGGAATTTTCCCTTAAAACCAGTTCGAGTCGAACCGCTCCGGAGTCGGAGACTCCAGAATTTTTGGAAGCCCGAACCAAAAATAGGCAAAAATATGCTATAATTGTTAACTTCGCACAATAATTCGAATGACACAGAAAAAATATCTAATAAACAGAAAGTTTTATAGAACTTCAAAAAAATATAACATAAAAAAGTTTCAGAAAAATATTAAAAAATAAGAATATGAGAGATTTGTCTTAGAGCACAGCGAAATTTTCAATTGTACGATATATCATACATATTTGCATAAACGTGTGTTACGACAGGTTTGTTTACATTTGTGAATCGTGCGACCACATTAAGTAACCTTTTCTAACGAAATTTGTTTTCATGTTAGCTGAATTGAATGACGTTACAGAAAACCCAAACACAAAGTTTTTATTTTGCTCATAAGATACAAATTGTTGGATTTTAATATGGAATGTGGTTATTTTTTGACAAAATCGATTTGTCCCGTTTTTTGATTTGAGTTTAACGACCAAATGTACACATGGAAAGTTTGCTATCTTCTCTGTTGCAAAGCTTGTAAACCTGTGTAATAAGGTGGAACTTTTCTAGCCACTTTCTTAAAAATTGTTCAAAATTTACTTTTATTTTAAAATAAAATATCCCTTAAAATAACTATTACTGAGCTCAAATATTTAATTCCGAATATCAAAGACCCTGAACTTCCAAATATGTATGAAATGTTAAAGGTTTTTTCAATTAACTTACCTGCATTTTTTTTTAATCATCAAAAACAAAAACCTGAACCCCGGTTCGAACCTGAACCTAGGTTCAGAAAGCTTCTGAACCCGCTCCGTGAACTCGAACAAAAAAGTTTCAAATGTTCGAACCCCGGAGTGAACCCCTCCCGATTTTTAGGAGGTTCGCAGCCCTGATTCGTAATGCTACTTAATTCAGTCTTAGCTTTATTTATCAACTTTTGGTTTAGGCACCCACTTGAATTTTTCTGACTTTCTGAAAATTTCATTATTATGGCAAGAAACAAAAGATTCTCTGGAGCCAGTATATAAGAGCATACCAGATTTGCCAAAAATCCCACCGGATTATCCATTTTCTTGTTTTAAAATAGAAATGTATATTAAACTGTTTTTGCTTTCAGAATTTGGATACACAGATATATCTAAATTTTAGTGTTAGGGTATTTTAAAGATATCGAATGATGGTCACATTGTATATAAACGAGACCCGAAGCTAGCAGCAGCAAAGCAGTAGCAGACAGACAGATAAAAGCCATTGTATAGACTTTGTAAATAGAAAACCTTGTAAATAGTGTGTAAATAAAACCCAAAATAACCCTCTGCTTACACTAGAAATCTATCTATTGAATAGGTTTAGGATACGAATATTTGATTTTACGCCTTTTTTGAACCTTCTGATTGAACCATTTGCCATAATTGAGATATTTACAAGCAGAAGCGTTCGGTATTCTGCCTTAAAAGCAATGCTCAATAAAACATTCGACGGTCTCGGCATGCCAACAACAAAATGCAGGCACAAGACTGTTGTACAATAAAATTTTTGTTCCCAACAACAGCTGCATGCTTTTTTTCTTATGAAGTCATCAAATGTTCGCCAACCGTTGGCAAAGAGCATTTTAAAGTCCCAGTTTAAAACTGTTTTGGAGCAACGTAAATGGATTTTGTATTGGGTTAGGCTGAAAGCAACAAGTTCCTCGCAAGCTTTTAAAACCATATTAATTTCAGAGAACCACTTTACTGTACCATTGAATAAACTTAAGTAGAGGTGGGTTCTGTCTCCGAGAAGTTGTCCAAGCTCTTTTTTTGGTACTTTTTCACTCAGAGAAGGTGTAATAACGCTTCCTCCTCTTTCTTGCAAATACAATTTCAACAGAAGAAATGGTGCGTGCTATCCTGCTGCTGTCCCTACCAGAAGCAGTATGGTATAAGTATGTGTTTCCTTCTGTGGCGTAAAAGTGTGTTGGTATGTTGTATTTTGGATACAGTAGTAAAGGGCTTTCCACTGATTTTGTGGTCTCGAGGGCTGTGTGAAGTTTGTACTATATTTATGTAAGACAATAAGGTATCGTAAGCCCATCCCGGCTTCTTTAGAAAATTTCCCAGAATCTTACTGGAAGATGCCTTTTGTTAATAAAAATGATAAACTTAATTCATTCATAATTTCATTGATTTAATTTCGTTAAAGTAGGCGGCTTTTGAAAAGCTTACAAAAATGTTTCAGTTTCTTGTAGAAAACCCTAACACAAAGTTTCCTTGCATCTAAATTTCTATTTACAAAATGTACAGAATTTGCTTTAATATTCCAAAATTTATAAGATATTTGCTAGTAAAGTCTTTCTTCTTACAATTAGTTTAGCGCTGCCAGCAGCATTTACTTAACTAATGTTTACTTTCTTTTTACAATCAAAAGTCACAAAACCCATTTGAGTTGTCTAGTATTTAATTATTTTGGTTGGTGAGCATTTTTGTCCCACTGTCATGATAGTATCCAGGAGTGTATAATACCTGTTGGGGGGTTACAAATCGGGCAATTAAATCAATTTTCCTTTCATGAATTCTCAAAAAAAAAACTTACGATTTTCACCTGGCGAGAGGGTAATGTGTATATCCTCACGACTAAGCATGGGCGCTAGAAAGTAAACAAAAATCATATTTTCATAAATTCGCTCAACATTTCTGGGAAGCATTGGGGCAGCAGCGCGAATCAACAAAACAGGCATCAAATTGTTTAAATATTTAAATAACTTTCGCTTTATTTATCAAATGGGCTAAAAATAATAAAAGGTTAATCAAAACTTTCGACATGTCTTTCAGATAAAATTGCATAAATAATTTGCTTAGCTTAGATGCTATCACAGTTTCACATGCAGGAGGTGGGGGGAGGGAGGCTGGACGAGAACAACAACAACAACATGCATGGGTTAGGTGTGCAAAGCGTATGGCTGCTGCTGCTGCGTCTGCTGTTGCCTATTGGCATCGCTTTCTAAGCTAGCGGCGGGAACACCGCCACCACCTCCTTCTCCACTAGGCACAATGCGTATCATACCCGTCTGGATCCTAACGTTCTCACAGGCTTCGCAAATATTCAATTGCGGATGATTGCGGAATGTACACAAATTGCAGGCCCACATATCCAATGGCTCTTCGTCCTCATCCACATCCGATTCGGAGAGAAACTCATCATCATCGTTGGGCGGCTGCTGTTGCTGTTGCTGGTGTGTTGCTGGTGACAACTGTTGCTGCTGCTGCTGCTGTATTTGGAATTGCTGGAGCTGTTGCTGACGCTGCTGTTGCAGATATTGCTGGAACTGATAGTATTGAGCATATGTAGGCGGTGGCTCCTGTGCCAATTGAAGTTGCTGTTGCTGCTGCTGTTGTTGTTGCTGTTGCTGCTGGGGTGTCAAACAACCAGAATTGGGTGCACTGCTATGTTGCTGCACAAAGTCCAAATGGGGTTGCGTGGTGGGCTGTGCTGGCACCGAATTGAGACGCAGCGAGTTGGGCGGAACCTGCCGTGTACGCTGCCTGGGGAATGGCTGCAGCTGTGAAGGATTGGCACTGCCAGCTGGAGCTGATTGCTGACGATTTATGACATTTGGAGCCGGATCAGCGCGATTCATTTGTGGATCTATCAAGACAGAGGAGAGAGAGAGAGTGAGTATGGTCTTTGCAGTTTCCAAGCAAACCTCTTACCATTGATCAAATTGAGCAGCCGCTGGCAGTCCTCAGTCAGTTTTTTGATATCTCTATCCAGTCTTTCAGATTCACCCACCGGTATGGGCTCGGTTAGGATATTGATCTCCTGTTCCAGCACCAGCAAACGCTTTTTATTGTCCCTCAAGGCATTGGCCAGCTTGTCGCGCCTTTGCTTCTGACGTTCAATGGTGGCCGCATGAGCTACAACAACAACAACAAAACAGAAACAGATAATTCTATTGATTATGGCCTGGCAACCAAAAAAAATATGTCTATTTACTCTAGAAATATTTTCACACGTTTTATTACTCTGTTTGTGACTAAAAATAACCAAAGAAAAAGTTGATCAACAAAATTTAAATTTAAATTTATAAATTTAGTCAAAATGCGCAAGCAAAATCAATCTAATTATAATTTATTTCTAATGCAGCTTCACACAGAGTTGTTGGTTTTGCTGCATATTTTTAGCCGCTTGATAGATTTCAAACGGAAATAGCCGAAAATCACAGACCCACACACCCAACTCAGGGCAGTGGGCCAAGGGATGGCACAGCACCAGCACAGACGAGACATAGACGTCATTAGCGATGGGTATGGCAAACATTTTAATTGATAAATTATTTCATTAATGGCTGAGAATTTGTTTTTTTCCTTTTTTTAAGAATTCCAAAGAGGAAATTTAATTTTTGTGTGAAAAACCAAACAGACGACATTTAAAGTGTTTTGCCTAATGGACAGGCGCCGCGTGATTAAATGTCAAAGTGGAGGAGAAGCCCACGCTCACATCCGCCGTCCGCTGGTATATTAAAGCAGCTGAAGGAGGGAATTGTCGCCAAACTTGAATGCTTTCCGTTTGGGATGCATACAATGTTGTGGTGTTTTCAAGTTTAAAAGAACTACGATTCGATATTAACTACCTGTACCTAGCTGGATTACAGTTGACTGGAGAATTGTCTAACGAATAGAAGACAGTTTCATCGCCCATATGATATAATAAATATTTGGTTCTACCCATGTCGAAGGAATTTCTTTAATCTTCGTTTGGTTTTTCCTTTTTTAAACAATGACCACAGCCCAAGGAAATAATTTGCTTTATTTTCCCTCACATTTTGCCCTGAACTTGAACGCGCTGCTCTACACAACAGAAAACAAATGAACAACAGTGCAAAAAAAGAGAACGAAACATGAATTTTTCGTTTTAAACAAAATCCGATCTAGCCAAAGTAAGAAAATAGAGAGCAGCAGGCTAGACACATTTCAATATGTATTAAGACAAAAGCGTGGGCGTTCTACGTATTTGTACCAGATATGTGGGATAAAGATTTGTGTATATAAAATTAAAAGAAAGAGCAAAGAAAATGTCAGGAATGCTAAAATAATGATATGTAGAATATTGCAATTCACTGTGAGATAAAGGGGAGAGAATGTCGCTAAAACATACAGACTAAGAAGGCATTTTTTTAAAAATATTTTTCACTTAAGACTAAATAAACTGAAATAGTTGATATTTTTATAAGATTAAAGGACAGACAAAAAATGTAAGCCATTTATGGAACGACAGAAACAGATGTGTGCCTATTATCATTTAGGAATACCAACCAGAAAGACATATTTAAGCAGCAGACGACTTGAAAATTGTATATTCGCAAGCATTTACTTGAGAAAAACGAAGCTAATTCCAGTTCAGCCTTAGAGGAAACAGTCGCGATTGTGGCGGTGGCATTTAAAACATATTTTTTTATGATAAAGACATTTTTTAAGAATATTAAATCCAACTTTGAAGTCTACTTATTAGAGCCCTGCACGAGTCTAGTCGTAGTCCCCTTCGAATCCCATTTCAAAAAAACAGTTCGAATACATCAGCTCAGAAAATGTTTACGAATCGAATAGTTCAGCACAAGGTATACTTAACAAGGTAGGCCTACTCACTCTCTCGCTCTCTTTGACAACACACTTGTTAGAATTTCAGCTCAGTCAAAATTTCAGTTAGCAGGTTTCTGACATTTTTTTTCACGTTGTTCGCATATTGAAATGTTCTCTCTTCAGTGTTCGTGCGAACATGTTCTCAATGGCGAACATTTGCGAACTCATTTTCAAAAATATTTGTAGAGCAACGTGCCCAAATGAAATTTTGCTGCGTTATTGAATGCTCCCAAAATCTGAAATAATGATTTAAACTATCTGTATCGCCATCTAGGCCATGCTTGTGTATATTTTTCGCTGCCATATTTTCATGTTAACTCGCTGTGATTTTAGAAAATGATGTATTTACTTAGTAGCTTTGTATTGAAATATGTTACTCTTCGCTCTCGCTCTCTTTGACACAAATATAAGGAATTGTAAGAGAGCGAGTGAGCCTACCTTGTTTAGTATACCTTGGTTCAGCACCTGCCTTTCCATAATGATCTCTTTAAATCGTTCAAAATAAAACAGCTCAACGATTTTTTACTAGTAGTTTTGTCTGACGTAGAACCCTACGCAGGGTTCGAATATCTTGCCAGCGAGCCATGCGCTGTTGTACTTATCAACTTCGAGTGTACTAACACTAAGATCTAACTGTTCATCAAAGTAAAGTTTCATTTTAGTATAGTGGTAAAAACCATTTTAAAAGAAAGGGACGCAAACCGGTTCAGTGGTTTACATAGCTTTTAAACCGCAGGTTCGGTTCATTAAAAGGTTGTTTAAAGTTTACTGAACCATGGTTACGGTTCTGTTCAGTGTTTCACTTTTATGAAGGCCTATTTCCGATTTCGATGTTTCCAATACTCCGAGGTGTCACGAAAATTTCTTCACGGAAATCTATTTGGGACCCAAATCTTCCAACTAGATTTTCAAAAAAAAAAAATGAAATCTGTTGAAGTTCTGTGACACTGATGGATTCGAACGTTTTGCAAACGTTTTGCAAACCAACCGAAACCAAAATCTCCAGACTTTGAAATAGCTTTAAAATCCTTATATAAATGCCCAAATATAAGAAGTTAGATATTCGGTCTTTGTAGCAAAGGATTTCACCTCGAAAACGGTGCACCATCAGGGCATGATCGGCAATAGGCACTGTGCTCTTTAAAAGCAATAAATTTGGTACAAGAAAATAATCGTTTGGCTATAGTTCAGGGGTCGGCGCGTCGCTGTCTACTGCGTAGAGGCAACGACATCGACAGTATAAGTTAGTCGCTGCGCTGCTTTGCCAACAATGCCGCTGAGAAAAATAAATTTTGTTTGAATGTGTTTTTTGCCGACCCCTGCTATAGTTTGATTAAAGTAAAGAAGCCTAACATTTTGTCCTGTAGACGAAATGGGATACTCACGTAAGTCCATTAGCAATCTCCAAGGATTCTCCGGCAACAGCCGGAAAAGTATGTAATCACATGTTTTAAAATGGATGACAAATCATTTGTATGCTAAGAATCAATTGAAAGTTGATTTGGGGAATCGATTCAAATTTCCAAAATTACAAGAATCATGGTCTGAAACGTCTGCCCCACTCGTACGTCTGACAAACTTGTTAATAAACTGATTCGAACCGTTTTTCTTTGTGGTATTCGGTTGAGCCTTTTTTGAAGGATGCAGATTCGGCTTGCGGCTTGGTTTACCAGCTGGAACTAACGGTTCGGTTAAGGGTTGGGTCAGAGCTCGCAAATAACTGTTGACCGTTTTTCCCTTTGCGGTCTGCGCACTAACCCCAGCGGCGCAAATTGCCATTACAAAATGGGTTACTCCTGCGTTACTTTGCCATCAGTATGAAGGAAATACTCCCATACAATCTGCATTACTTTGACATAGGCATGGCCGCTTTGTAAACGGGCTGCCGACAACCTGCATTACTAGGTATTAAGGATGTATGCCAGAGCCGAACTTCCCATTACGAATGCGTACATTATTTTTAAAATTGTAATGCAGATTGTTCGCAGTCTGTTTGTTTGCGATTACTATCTCTCTAACGAAAATCAGCGATTGTAGTGCCTTACATTTTCGACAGTCGTAATGCATATTTTCTACAGAACACGTTGAGCTCTGCGCCGCTGGGAACATAACCGAATAACACATGCACGCTTGCTCTCTCTCTGAGCAGAACTCTTCCTTTCGCTTTGTTTTGGTTTTCAGTTGACTGTTTTCAGTTGAGCTATTCTTGTTGTGCTCATTTAATAACAACTTACACTTACGCTCGCACATTAACTGTCCTCGGATGAGCAAAAATATTAAAGGCTCAGCGTAAGCGCTCTTTTTTTTGTTTGTGTTTGGCTTGTGTGGCTCAGAAGCCCAAACGAAAGCCTCATTCGCACATACACGCATACAAATGCAACAGGCTTTTATTTTATTCGCTCATGTTCAAGCGGTCTGCGAATGAGCAGAGCAAAAGGGCAACAATATACTTGGTTGTTCTCTGAGCGCAGACCGATTTATTCACTCTTCGCTTAAAGGGTCTGTATATAATAGTTATTTTTGGACAACGAAAAACGGTCAACAGTTATTTGCGAGCTCTGTGTTGGGTAGGTTCGGTTCTGAACCGGTTTGCATAGCTGTTAAAAATTCAACTATTGATATTTTATGTAGGCTTTTGAATCTGGCTCTGTATTTCAAGGAAAGTTTAACTCTAGCAGAAAAACCAAGATTGCCAACTGGTTTTTATTCAAACCATTATTATTTGTTGCTTGCTGCGAACCGAACCGTAAGCCCAACCACGTCTTTAAAAACAACTGAACCTGAATTAGTTTCATCACAAATGATAGACATTTAAAAATCTGGTAAATAGGGTTGAGAATCCGAAATACCTATGTTAACCGTGTTTTTAGAATATGACTATGTACAAATTCACACTTGCGATGTGGACGCTCATTAATGATTCCCCTAAAAGCTCCAAGTGTAAAGCAATTACCATTTGGTTCGAACCAGCGAACCGAAGCTCCTAAAACATTGAGAAATAAAATGAGAGCGTATGTTAAAGTCGGCCCTGCCAGACTTCGATATACTCGTTACTCACAGGAAGAAATGTTTCATAGCCATATTAAAATAATGATAGTAGACAGCGCATGCTTCCCCAAATAAATAAAATTTTTTGCCGTTAAGAAAAAGCCGAAAAGTGGGCAACACATTTTTATTAACAGGCACCAAGCCCAAATATCCGATTCTTATAACTCCACTACTTATTAAGCGATGTTTATAAGAATTTCAGAGATTTTAATCTATAATTGTAGATATTGGGTATCTAAATGTGAGTTTTCATATCTTCAAAATCAATGAAAGCTTCACTTGACTGTCCTAGATTCATGGATGAGATAGATTGTAGTGCAAACAGCCGAGCTTCTTGAAATGATAGAAACCTTTGGAGGCTCCGACCTTGAAATACAGAGCCAGTTTCGAGGGTTCAGAGGTTTGAACACTTCGTCAAGCTTAAGTTTAGTTAGCAAACCGTTTTTAAAGAGCATTAAACCCCAGGTTTTGCTGGGAACCTTAATTCATAATTTAATCGATCGTTGAAGCGTAAGGTTAATCCTTCTACATAAGTGTGTGCAGTTTTAATCTCAATTTCTTAATTACACTTTCAAGTTTAAACAGTAGTAAAAAATTACTTGAATTCTTCTTCTAATTTCACAACAACTTTTACTTTAAATCGCATGCGATAAAGTTTGCTTTATTTTTGGGGCGTAATTCAATTTGTTATCAACTGTAAACAATATTGGCGACCAAACTGATAACGGGAAACCAACTATAGTTGTCGTCTGACAACCTCGATAAGCTTCAATCGAAATAGAAATCGTGGCAAAAAGAATTAAAACGTAAGCAAGAAGGCTGATAAGAAAGAACAGTCCAAAAACATGTGAGAGGTTCCCCAAGCAAACTATGAAAATTAAATTTCTATATATGTATTTTGATTTTGATCTTCGCACTCACCTTCCTGATCACAATCCTCAACGACACCATTATACAGGGGCATGCAGGCCACACTGGGACTGTTGTCATTGCTGCTGCTGCTCTGCTGGTTGTTGTTGTAGTTGGAGGCCACTATGTGATTTTGGGTCTGGGTGGGATAGGGAAATACTTCGGGCATGGCTTGCACAGTTTGTGGAACAGCTGCAGGTCCATCGGGTGTCAGACTGTTACCCCCTGGCTGGCAGGGCGACGCATACAATTGCGCCTGCGGCCGTATACACCCCGCACTAAAGACACTGCCCTCGTCCGTTACAGTTAACTGGAAATTTTTATGCGTTCCGCGTCTCGCATCGAAACTGGAGCTAGAATAGGTAATGCCACTACCCTGGCCACTTGGTGCTGGTCCAGCGGTGATATCAATTGTCGACTGAGCCACACCAGTGGGCTGACGCAGCGTGAGATTTAGCGAGGTGAAGCTTTTGCGACCCGTGGGAGAGGCGTTGGCGCTGGCTACCGAGGTGGGTGACGGCGGCGTTAAGAATTCCCGTGCATACGGCGGCTCTGGCTGCAGAGTGATGACTGAACGATGGCGAACGGGAGAGGCTTGCTGGGGCTGTTGTTGTGTCGCCGCTGTTGGCGATGATAACGCCGTATTGAGCGAAATTTCAGACTCGCTCGAGCTCATGGGACTGGTGAGGCAAGAGGAATCATTCGAAAAACTGCTGGGGGGCTTGGGCGGCAAGGGTGGCAGCGGCGGGGCTCGTCGTAGGGGCCTACTCAACGAGGTGGGCGTCAGATCTCGCGGCGGTCGTTGCTGCTGCTGCTGGCGTTGCTGGATTTTCTGCTGCAATTGTGGATTCAACTGACGGTGCAGATTAAGCGTGGTGGGTCGAGCGGGTCGCGCAACTCCATTGCTGGGCTGCGGTGGAGCTGTTCGAGTCGGTTTCAGGGGGGTGGGCGGCTTGGCCTGCTGCTGCCTTTGCTGCTGCTGTTGCTGCTGCAACACCTTCGCCGGATATGTCTGCACGGGTATGGGATGCAGGGCCAGTTCTTTCTTCAACATTTGTATACAATTCTCACGCTGATGACAATTCTCATTGACGCATTGCGTAACTATGGCATCGGGTATCGTTGGAAACTCTTGCTTCATCTCGTGGAACAGATGCATAATACTAATATTGGTGCAATGACAGCTCAACTTGGCCTTGTTGGCTGGCCCATCCACCTCCAATTGTTCATTGCTAGCACTACGGCTAATGCTGGTGGTACTGGGAAACTTTTGGCCTGGGCTGGGACCGTTTTGCTTTCGACTCAGAAAATGTTGATTCAGGGCCTCGACAATGTCTGGTTTGGAGTCGGGATTTTGTTTTTGTGTTGCTGTGTGGCCATTTATTGGGTAATTGGTAGTTGCTCCAGGCGGCATTGGTGGTGTGGCCGCCATTTTAGGCCATCATTTGACACAGCAAAAGACCTGGAAAAGAGAGAAAGGGGGTAGAATGAGTAACTAGTTAAGGGTTTAGCTAATTTAATTAGAAAATTGATTTTTTGTTGGTATTAAGTGGGATGTTTTGCATATATTTTTGTTGTTTTATCGAGAAACTGCGAAGCGCAGTTAACCCTTCAAAAGCCAAGACTGTTTATAACCAAGAACTAATTTTCAGTATGATTTGGGTCCTTCGAGCCGGATTATGAATCGAACTTGCTATATTAATAAATGTTTGAAACAGATTCGAACCTTTCTCCTTATAAAAAAGATGGTGAATTTATAAGTTAAGTATATAGGTGGATATTCAAATAAAGATGTAAAAAGTAATAATACTTGGAGGTTTGAAGCAGAAATTCAAGTCTCGGTGATCAATCATATAGGAGGGTGTCCTAGAAAGCTCTAGAGATTTTGGCCTCGCTCGAAAAATCCGTCGGTGTCACAGAACTATAAGAGATTTAATTTTCTTATTTGAAAATTTAGTTAGAAGATTTGTGCCCAAGATAATTTCTCTTATTTTCCAGTAATGAGTTAATTTGATGTTTAATTGATATTTTTTAATTGTGTTTTATGATGCATTTTTAAAATATGATTCAAATTTAAGTCATTTTCTCTACGTGCAAAATTTGAAAATATGTTCGCTCGTCTCAGTGCCGTAGATAGCTTTTTGCAATGGGGGGTGATGAAGTCAAAATGTTGAACATTTTTTTTAGGGTCTTTAGAATTTTATTTAAAGTTATCGGGAAAAGTCTAGCCGCCGTGTTTCCGGTTTCACTGAAGTGAATTCGATTTTTTAACATGTTCTCTTTTATTTTTTAATTAAACATCCAAGGAAATCCGTAGATTACCTTAAGTTTTTAATTACTCTTTACTCGATGGATTCAAATTTAAACGTAATCTGATTAACCCAATCAATTTGATACAACAGCACATTTAACCAATTCGAATTCGACAATAACCAATAGAACTCCCTGCCTTCTCTCCGAATATTATAAAAAAAAATTCTTTGGATGGACCGTGACTTATTAAACATTTTCTGGCTATATAATTGCGGCTGGTCATCCATGGTATCTTTTAAACGAATTTTGAAATATGCAGTTTTCTTTTTCGTCAAAAACAAGGAATTTGTGAACAACCCCAAAAATTCAAGGCCTAGTATAGGTCCCCCTTTGCTCAAAGAATTACATCGATGGACCTCGAACTATGAAGAATTATCATGCAATACGGTTGCGGCAGTCATCTAAAGTTTTTTTCTATGTCTATGTCTTTAAATTTCGAAATTTTAGGTTGAACTTTGCTCATAATGTTTAAAATGCGAGCCAGATTGAGTAGTCGTAAAAAAATTGATTTATCAAATAATTATCGGTGAAAAGGGTTTTTCAAAAACTCTCGCTCCCACACTCAAAACATGTAAAAAATCGAATTGCCACATTTGGCTGCAAAAAGAGCAATATTTCGAATATATATACCAATTTCGTTTCCACCAGCGAAAACACAGATCGCAAACACAAAATTTTTTCAACGAATGTTGTCAGTTAAGTTTCATTTTTGTAGGAGAAATATGGGAAAATGGAGCGCCGCAGGCCAGATTTTTTTTAAGTTGCGTGAAAGAGTTTAAAAGTGTCTGTCCACAATCCACTCAAACAATAACCATTGAACTTGGAAATGGTAATGGTAATTACATTGTGGAGGTAAGTCGTTAAAAAAATTTTGGATGACCCTGCGATTTTTTCCATGAAAATTCTTCATAATTGACAATCCATCGACGGAATTTTTTGTATATCTTACTGAAAGAAGGCAGGAATACTAGACTTTTAACAGGTTTTATTCTTTTCCTAATTATATCTTTTAAAAATTAAGTCAAGTTTTTTAGTTTTTCTACTTTGTTTATCTTCGACTTCGTCCTCTATAACTCCGATTTGGAACTCAATGGGGGGATTGATCATCTTAATCCTACTAAATATCTGAAATATCGTCTTGAAGATATAACTGGGCAACCCTAAGCCCTGTTTTTAGAGCATAGCGCCACCAAAAATAGGATGGCCCTATCACAGATAGATAATACTAAGAGGCAATTTTAGATTTCAATTAATATAATAACAATTGTGACAAACAGATTGAAAAAGTTTAAAAAAATTCACAAAATTCACTTAACTTTGTTAATTTTTGTTTCTAGTTTTCGTGGCCTTATTTTCCAGGCTCAAACTAAAACTCCGTGCTTAGTACTTCTAAGAACCAGTAGAAGAATCAAACCTTAAGCTCTTTCGGCAGGTTCGAACTTTTCGAGTTTTGAAAGTGTCCGACTTTTCTTAACTTTCACTATTAATATTCGCAGTTAACTTTTAAGATCTGAGGAATGGGCTTACTTCACTATTCACTTCTCTAATAATTCTTCGCAAATGTCAAACGACATTCTATTTAAGTTTCAGAAAGGTCCATTGAAACAGAAATGAGAAAAAGTAAAAATACCAATGATGGGTCATAGGAAACTTGACAATCAAAGCAGAAATAAATTCGTTACGCAATGCTCTACGACTTTTGACGTATTTTCAAACCAGTACAGATTTATGAATGAATAACCAACTGCTTATGAATTGAATGCATCATCTTTTAATATCATTTTAAGTAAAATCATTTCGATGATTCATAACTAGTTATTTTTCGGTAAAGGATGAATGCGATGGGTTTTGAATGAGAGCTAAAAAGTAAGAGTATTTTTTGAAAATTCCGAAACAGAAGATCTTTTGATGGTGAAAAAGTCTGGTTTATTAAGTAGATCCCGAAAATCGAAGCACAGTGCATGTTATAGTAAAATTAGAACAAAGTGATAATTAAGGTAGAACTTTATATTTCTGTACCCTGGATATATCCAAAAATTATATACTACTACAACTTTAAAGAGGAACTAAGTGCACTAAGTGCCGTTTTCTCACGTTCCTGTCTTTGCTCAAATCGAAATCCACCTAGATTTCGCAACTAGGTGGTTTTTGTGCAATCGGTTGTCTCATGTAGATTGATTTTAAATTTGGGCATTTGCTCCACGATCACACCGGGAGGTTGATATTGATCAAAGATTTTCAAACAGTACAACTATCTGCTGAACACAAGTGCAGAGGGCACAAAAATAGTGCAACTATCCGCTTAGAGTTAAACAGAAGCGCGAGGGCACACAATAATAGATTAAGATACCGCAAAATAAGATTGTGCCTAATCAAAAAATGTATAAAAAGAGACAAATTTTCCAATAAAAATTCATTCAGCTTTAGCCAAAACAAGTAGTTACTCTTACCTCAGACAAGCGGGCTTACAGTAGCGTTAAATATTATAATCAAAATACAAAGTATCACCACAAGAAGCCCCCAAAAAATTTTTAATGTAACAATAAAGTAAATAGACCAAGGTGCATCCAAGATAGATTTGAAAGATGAAGATTTTTCTGTCGATCACTGCTACCCAAATCCTTTGCTACGCAGTCTAATACAACAGACTTCCCTGGTCTTCTCCAGATATTAATTCAGATATTGCTTGTTACATTAGGGACACGATTTAGATCAAGAATTTCTTCACTAGCCTTCAAGATGGTACGCATTCCATCAAAAGGGTTTAAAATTGCATTCCTTATCAATTTTTGAATTCACTTTCTGTGTGCTTCCCCCCACCAATTGATATTCTGGCATTATTTCATGGCTCGATTTAGAACATTTCACTTATAAGATATTTAAAAAAAATTGAAATAAAATCTGAAACGAGCAGCACTTTTTAAATGGATTAGCTAGCTTCTCTTCTACGCCCACATAATAAACAAATGACAGTGAAAATTTAAAAATATTTATGACACAACTTCGACATTTAAAAAATGTATTAAAAAAATGTTAAGGTAGAGAAAAAAAATTGTTTTAAGTTGGCAAAAGTATATATGTAGGTATGTCTCCGACATATTGTTCATATCTGGCTGGGGCCATTGTCAAGGATAAATAACCAGGTGGTGATTAAAATTGAGATAAGCAATCTGCTTCTTTCGGCTTAAATAATGAAAATTTACACTTACATTTTGATTTTATGAATATGACAAAAAGAATATATTAAAAATTTCCACTTGGACACTCGCGCACAAGTATATCAAAAAAAAAATGTATTTGATTAATGATGTTTGGTAAAAATTGCGAATTTTTCAAATATATATTTTGTCTTGTTGAATTTCGCCTAAATATATTTTCTGTCAATTTTATGCACTTTTCTTGGATATTTTGTGTATACTTCGAAATTTTATGTTTTTAGTTTGCTCACATTTTCAATACATTGTTGATAAATACGAATTTGTTTAAACTGTATTTTCAAATTATTTTGGAATTTACATTTGCTGTATTTTATTTCCAATTATGCGCACTTATATCAAATATTTGTTTCAAGTCGAAAAACAAATAAATTTAGCTAGTTTTAATTTAAAATATTTCTATTTATTGAGAGATTATTTTATTTTATAATATTTATTTAAATTAAATATTATTTAATTTTGGAAATATATTTTTTCTTTGGTTTATTCCACCACAAATTCAACTATTTATGTTACTTTTCACAGTTGTTTTTCCATCAACAATTTTGTATCAAACAAATTCTCACGCAATTGTGCGCCTTAAGTTTTTCTTTCGTTTTTTGTTCGGGACGCGTTTGAATGCCTTAAATGCTAGCGATAAACTGAAAATTAAATTTTCACTCAAAACGAAATACATTTTCACCATGAGCCCACCAAAAATTTCATGAGCATAACATAAATGCGTGGGTGGATCAATGGGTAGCCAAGGTAGATAAAAAAGTGTAAATATATATTTTTTTATTGGATTTTACCTGCATAATCGAGGGTCACAATATTTGTTGTGAGTTTAGGTATTTAATAGAAGCCAGTTGGGCATCATCAGATAGAATCATTTGTTAACTCAATGTCTTAAGTTTTGTTCAATATTTCTCGAATAGTTCGGGGAAACAATTGATTTTGTATAATTCAGAACTCAAATTGAGCTTTCTGTGGCCCAACATCAATAGTTTGTATTGACAGAATTAAAGAAATACTTTAAAAAAATTTACAGGGTTGCAACCCGTCACTCACCGCGTCATGCGATATTTCGATATAAATCGTAGAAATATTTTTCTGGCAATATTGGAGTACTTTTTTCTATACCCCAAAAATTACCATCGAAGGTATCATGGAAATCCCATCTAACCAAATACTCGATGCGACGGGAAAAAGAACTTGAACGAAAGCAGCGAAAGTTTGATATATTTTGTCTTTAGTTTCTTTTTATATGAGCTGCACTAGAGGGACTCCAAAAAAATAAATCATACTCCATTTTGAAGCGCACAAGTGCAGAGTAAAGGTTCAATCAAGTGCAGCGTTAGCCAACGAGGCCAAAAAGTGAGAGTGTATTGTTGTGCGAATATAAAGAACAGTGAATTTGCTTTGACCTGAACGCATCAAAGGCTAGCCGGCGACTAAAAGGCTTTTTGCTCTCTTCTCAGCTTCGGCATGTCTTCGGATCGTGTATGTGTAATAGATAGCGAAGTGTCTTCGCCCCCGGGGGGAATGCGGTAACAATCGCTGATCTAGTGTACGGAGTCTTGATTTTGCTAATTCGCAAAACCAACCGAAGCAACCAATTCACACTGGATTTAACCTTTTCTGGCATAAACTCTAGTTGTTCAGTATTCTTTTTCTAGTATTTCTATTTGCAAAGATTATCTCAATTTAGACCAATATTTTATATAGCTGCCATATAACCGATTTGGCAGATTGGCTTCAACTTTGTTGTTCCTTATACTACTGAAATTTGGATTGTACACGTATTTTAAGCACCTAATACGACTAAAAATCGAGTTCCATTTGGACAATTTTTTTTATCTTGTTGCCATAAAGCCGGTTTGGCCGATTTAAACCAACTTTGTTGGTTTTTACGCTATTCAACAACGAAAAACAAAAAACAACTGAATTTCAGTTTCAGACTTATCGAATTTTATTAGATACGGCACACTATGAGCCGATTTCACATCTTCTACATTGAGCTATATGTCAAATAAACTAGCAAATAGCAGTGTAAAATCAATGACTATCTGACAAATAGCAGCTTTCTGAGAGAACAGTAATCGGCCCTATATAATATAGCTGCCATATAACTGATCTGGTCGATTTGCACCAACTATGTTGGCTTTAACGATATTAAACTGAAATTCGGGTTGAATACGTAATTTTGGCTTCTTTTGCGACTTATTGAATATGACTCGATGCGGCATACTATTTCATTTAGCTGCCATATCACTAATCTGTCCGAATTTGCACCCACTTTCTTGTATTTTACGCTATTTAACTGAAATTCGATTCGTTCTTTTATTTTTAGCTTTAAATGTGGGTTTGACAACAAGCAAAAATTTCTTTTCTATTTTTCTCGAACGAATTTAGCTGCAATAAAGCCGATTTTCTGGAAAAGGAGCAAGTTGTAGCAAGAAGTGTTAGTTACTTATCAATCTGTCTACTTTCTTTTATAACTTTGCACCTAAAATCTTTTGCAACGTTGTGCCATGCTAAACTTATATTCCACGAAACACAGCTGCACTGGTTAGTCAACCTAAGATTACTTTACTTACTTCTTTGAAATTGGGCAACATAATATGGGTTTAGGGTTGCCAGGTTTTACTTCAGGATTGGAGCGAAAATTTTTAAAGGAGATCATTACTTGAATTTGAATTTAAACATACATAGTAATACATGGAACAGAATCAACAAATTTCAATTAAACATCAAATTAATCATAGCTAGAAAATGGGAAAGTTTTGTTTGGCGAGAAATGCACCCCTGTTTTTGGAGATGGACACAAACCTTCTAAGAGGATTTTAAAATAAGAAAATTAAACTGAAATTGTTTGAGCGTTTTAATTATATAATTTTTTGATGGGCCGAGAATTTTTAAGAAATTACGTAAATAAAATTTTTAAGATTTTTCATCTTATAAAAAAAGGGGTACAGTTCCGTTAGCTTTATGTAGTTTGGACATCAGTTTCAATGAAATTGTGTGTGGAAACTAAGTTTTTAGACTTATCTGTGGCCCAGCGGTTAGTGTGCTGGACTGCTGGGCGGGAGGTCGTGGGTTCGATCCCGCCTCTGAACATCTAATAATAAAAGTTATTTCTCTCTTTAGAAAAATAGCTTTTACACATACGGTCACCTTCACCAGCTATTGGCGGCTTGAAGTAATCTAGCTAGAAAAAGCAAATTCTCAAACTTTGCCGTTCGGATTCGGCGTTAAACTGTAGGTCCCTTTCTCTTGTGCGAAAAATTTAAATCACACACGCCAAGGAGAGAGAGATGCTTGGCTTGGCCCCGTTGGAGGAGCTGTACAGCCAATTTTACATTTTTACATCAATGTACTGGAGGACAAAAATCTGTTTGTAAAAACACAAACTGTGTGATAAAAAGATGTGAGATACATAATTATAACAGATATAAAGGGAATCCAAGAAGTTTTCCAAAACACACATTGAGGATTCCTGAAATATTCATATTTATTGGGCCGCGAAGGATAATTCTTTTGCCTTGGAAAATGTTTTGAAAATGGTATTTGGAAACTTTTAAAAGTCAACTTTGAATAAGCAGAGGAACCTTTTAAACTACCCTCGTACATAAATAAACGAGAAATACAAGAGAAGATGAGAGAGAGAAAGGCAAAGCTGAAATGTCAACTTGCGGTTAACTTAGCACAATTTAATTGAAAACAAAAAATATAGTTTGTATTAGTAATAACATAAAAATGTGATTAAATTAAGCATACGCACTGTGGACCTCAAAGAAGACAAATCAAAAAAAAAAAAATAAAGCGAAAACAAAGAGAAACCACAACCCGCAACGAATCAATTAAATCATTCAATATTTTTGCCACACTCACACCATAACAAAAACGAAAAAACAAAATATAAAAGAAAT